>LOJH01008101.1:64274-77529 GCA_001685095.1 Ellobius talpinus | reverse complement strand
TTTGGAAGAGCAGGCAATGCTCTTAACCTTTGAGCCATCTCTCCAGCCCCAAATTTCCATTTTTTTAAAAAAAATTATGTTATCTGAAAGGAATTGGACCCAAGATGTCTTTACTAGGAAGGGTCTTAAAATACCTACAGGAGGTATTTTTCAACATGTTTCAACATCTTTGCATTTGAAACAAGCAAGCAGGTAGTCTTGCTGGAATCTGGTGGGTAGAGGCCAGGAATGCTGCCAAGCCTTCTGCAAAGCATAGCACACTCCCATCTAGAAAACTCTCTGACCCAAAATGCCAATAGCTGAGGCTAAGAAACCCCTAGTTAGTACTTCCCCAGTTTGTCTGCATCAGGTTATTAGTGCTCTGAAAGTGATTAGTTAATTAACTTGCCTCAATTTCCTCAGATGAGTCATTTTAATATTAGCGTGGATCTCTGAGATACCGAATTATATAGATTGTGTCTTAAGTCTTTATGGATTGAAGTCCCCACTCCTCATGTTTGTTTTGTTTGTTTGTTGTTTTAAATAGATCATGGTTTGGAGAGAAAACAAATCCAGAACACTAATAGTTAATGCCTTATCTGCCCGTGGGCTAGGCCTCTCAAAGAATAATTTTAACCCTACTCTAAGACCTTAATTTCCTCTCATTTCAGAAAAAGAAAAGATTTCTTTAGCTATTGTTCTTCCCTCAAACTTGTCATCGTATCCTGTCTGTAGAAAAATGACCAAAAATTCTGAACATTTTGCTCTCCTTAGCTACAATCCTTTTAGATTTTGTCTTTTCTCTGGAATAAATTGCAGAATAGTCACTCGAGGTAGGGGAAGATAATAAAGAGAACCTTCTAGAGAGAGCCTGGACTAAGGAAAATGCTTCATTCCCACTGTAGTCCCAACAACTCTCACCTAACAGTGAACAGGCATCATTTGGACCAGACATGTAGTCCAAATGCTAATTGCAGCTTGCTTCCCTGGGACTCAAGGATTTACCCCAAGGTGAGAGTTGGGAAGTTGCCTTTGGGTCTTTACAATGCTTGTGAATATTTTCTTTTCGTTTTAATTAGTGTTCTCCAGTTACATGTACATACAGAATTCCTCTGGTGCATTTAGGTTGATCCAGTCTTCCTGTCAGTATCTGGACCTTATGTCTGAAAGAAACTATCTGGCATGAGCTTCTTTCTTTCTAGTCCTTTTTCTTTGGCAGTAGGCTCCGTTCGGTGTTTTAAGGAAATTTGTGCACACATTCTAGTAAGACTTGGTTTGCCAGGCTGCCAAGAAGATGCAGTGGGGACTAGCTTCACACCTGAGCCCATCTCCTTACGGGCCTCACTGGAAAGTGACCACACAGGTCAGCTTCAGTTTAGAATGTGTCCCTTGTCATTTTCTGAACTAAATAGCATTTCTACCCTTTGACAGATTTTTTCCTGCCATTTTAAGTGCTAAAAATATAGCTCTTCTAGGGACAAGATTCCATCTTTTTCCTTATTACAAACAAAGAAACCGGGAGCACGATGCTTATGTTTTTGACCTCACAGAGAAGTTCCTGGCATATATACTTTTATTTTTCCTCAGTGGTGAAAAATAGAAACTTGTGGAAATTTTGAAATGGGCATTTCCCATAATTGAAATATTTTACTTGAATTTTGAGGATGAAGAGTTAATGTGAGCATACATAGGTGTTAGGGAGAATGGTGGGATGCCAAAGTATAGAACTGTCTGGGCACAGAGGGCTTCTGGAATGTACTTAAGCCATCCACTAAGAAAGATCGGGAGAAAGATCCAAAAGGGAGTGGGAAAGTCGGGGTTAAATGTGACTTCAGCTTTTATTTGTATATTCCTCCTTAGATTAATGAGACCAATCTGCTGTTTTTGAAATTAACATGTCAAAGAGTCATTTGAAATGAACTAATGCAGAAAGCTGGCTGGAGCTGAGAGGCTCTCAGAGGCTGCAAGAGGCTAACAAATGTCCCGAGTTATGCACAGAGGCCAACATGGCTCTCTGGAAACTGAGAGGAAGTCCTTCCAGGTGGAAAGCTGCGGGTGAATGCGTGCAGAGAGCGGCTTGCTAAGGAAGTCTCCCCACTTCTCTGGTTGCAGTTTCCTGAGATGAAGCTGCTGTCTGATTCCTTCTCTCCAGTTTTGCAGAAAACGTGGCAAAGGGAAGCACTGAGCTGGGTGGGAAGTTTGTGGGGGCGTCTGTGATAATTGAGCTTGCATTCCTGAGGAGGCTTAAGAGGTGGCCCTTTCTCTGGAATTCCATTCTTTAGCCTTCCTTGTCACAGAAGGAAATGTACAATGTCACCCCTGATAGGGTTGGAAATGACAAAAACCATAACTTACATGTGGAGAAGGGCTTTAATGATTTCAAAGCATTTTAACATCTGGTCTCCCATTTGCTCCTCATACCAAGCCTGTGAAGTAAACAGAGCAGGTGAGGTTGCCCCCAGTGTCCAGATGAGAAGACAGGAACAGAGAGCCTGGGGATTTCCTCAGGGTCACCCAGTTCGTTAGCACAATAGCTGAGCTGGAAGCCAGGTGTTTCCATCCAAGGGCTCCTTCCTTCTTCCCTTTGCAGCGTGACTGACAGGAGAGGGACGCTAGGGAAGCTTGGTGGGTAGGGTCATTCAGGCTCAGTAAAGGACGGAGGGCAATAAACCGTGTGTTTAGGGTGCTGGTGTTTAAGTTGAACCAGTGGTCAAGTCATCGTTATGCTGTGTAAGGCAGAGTCCTCGAGCATACCCCAAGCATTCTGCTTAAATATCACATTTATGAGGAATGTGAAAATCAGAGCCACTTGCCAGGTGGCCTGTTTGAGTTGTCATCATTGTCTTAGGTTGTTAACTGGACACGGAGCAGAGGTTTTTACGTGAGGTGACTGCAGACCTCCAGAACCTGTCTGTAAGCATCAGAAGCTCCCATCTCCAGTCTATTCAGGTTCATAGTCTATCTCCTATGCGTCACAGCAGTCCTTCATGTTTGTTTTTAAGGCAGACTCTCATGTAGCCCAGGCTAGCTTTGAACTTGCTCTGTAGGCAAGTCTGGCCTTAGAGTCCTGGTCGCCAGCCTCCATCTATCAAGTGTACTTTACTACTCTGCCTACTCTGATGTTTGTGATGTCTAGTATATACACCCGTGGGTGCCTTGACATTTCTTTGTCATGGTCCTAGAGGGTAATGTGAGGAGAACACATTCTTTCTTTGGACCTGGATGGCCCTGGTTGCTGGCTTGACCAAGGTTACCTAATGAGATGAGTTCCATCCTACTCTGTGGGTTCCACAGAGCCTGCTTCAGTTCTGGCTTTCTCTTTTGCAGAGTGATCTCCATAAAGAACTACCACCCGAAAATCAGGATCATAACTCAGATGCTGCAGTATCATAACAAGGTACGTGGTAAGCTTCCAGGCCTGGAGCTATCCTCAGACCTCGGGTCCTAGCACCTTCTCCCTCTCCATAGACACACACACATATTCATGTAAGGACACAGGTACACATGCTCCGAGGTCTGGCAAAGATATGCAATAGTTAAAATGTCTTTTCTCCCTAAGACATTCCTTCAGGGTCATCAACTTATTTTTTGAGGTGGGTCAATGGGAGGAGGTGCCTTTGTCGCCTCTTATAGTAATTCATTCATTCAGGAAGAAGCTATTGAATGCTTTGCTTCAGAAATATTGATATGTTCTTAGATCCTGTCCACACCTAAGTCCCAACAACTTGCATTTCTATGTCCTGCAGTCATTCAGTCAATATCTATTGAATAACTACTCTGTAATTAACCCTCTTCCTGCTGCTTAGGGGGTAGGATAGCTGTGAAGATAAAATTTGATTTTGTGTCCTTAGAGACTGATCACGGAAGGTGTAGAGAGAGTGCCAGAAAACTGGTAGGATTTCTCTTTGTGTGGCCAAGTGCACTTGAAAGAACATAATACAGACTGAGTAAAGAAAGCAGAACATGACATTATCCTCAAATTTGGAATGGGAATCTCCCCAGTTATACTTGGGAAAGTAGTGGTTTATCTAAAGTTTATACTTAAAGCAATGCTCCTAGTGTGGCAGCTTCCAATGGGGCCTGGTTAGAAAGAACTCAAACGTTAGAGTTAGTGTTGCTGTTGTAATCGCCTCTCATTGAAACAAAGCTAAAGGTCTAATCAAAGGCAGCACTCCTTCACTTGGCTTGGGGTTGAGCTCTAGACAGCTTTGGAGGAGGGAAGGTAGCATCTTGTTCTACTTGATATGGTACTGGTTGTCTTCTTAATGGAGCTTAGAGACTGGAGGCTTCTCAGCACCTGGGGCCAGGTGTCCTGTCTGAACAGAAATGACTCCCTGCAGGGTTATGTGTGACAGCATGCCCCGTCTTATAGCCTATATTCTCTACAAAACAAGTCATCAGGTGTCCCAGAGAAAACCCCATTCTGCCAAATGCCACCAGCACCATGCTATTATTTCTTAATTGCTGGCAAGTTTTGGCCCATTTAGCTGTGTGGAGGCCCATCAGAGGCTATTGCTGAATGGGTCCTGCTGTCAGCGACTGGCCCACTGCTTGGAATTGCTGCCCAATGCCGACCATTGCCCAGCCCTCGGCAGGTGGCTCTATTGGAAATTCTGTTACTCTCCAGCCAGTGGGTTTGGTGGTGGGCACCAAAGGTGACACCTCTCTTTGTCTCTGAATACTCAAGATTGTGATAAGGGGCCTGTTGGTAACTCACAGGCATCAACTGGTGAAGTTCTTGACAGCAGCCTCTGTAGGTGGAGGTGAATTTTATTAGCAAGGCTGTGACTGGTGACAGCTCCTGCTGCAAGGAACACTCCTTCTTTCATTTGGGATTTGAAATTTCATTTAGTGTGGGAGTGCTTTAAGCGATTGTTTAGATTTTTGGCTGAATTTAGACTGAATAGGAAAATTAATGTTGTATGTTTAGAAAGAGATGTCAGTTCCTTTTCTTCTCTTTCCAACGGGTGCTGATGTAGCATCTTCAAGAAATTAAAGAGGATTTCAGCTGTGTAGTTCTTGTCAAACTCAAAGCAACTTGATTGGCCTCAGAGCCAGATGGTACCTGGTCAGTATTCACGTGAGTGCAGCCACCCGGATATCTTGGACAATCACTCAGACACTGTGATGAAGACATCAGCAGGCCCATGACTATTTGCTTAAACCCCATCTTGTTTAGAACCATCCCACTAACTCTCCTTGGGTTTCTGGGTCAGGCAAAATCATTTTCAGAGCACTGTTAGATTAGTAAGGATACAGTGATAGAGTAACTTTGACAAAGTACATTTTCCTCTGTTCCTTCCCATCTCCCTGTTAGAATGGGCATCCTCTTGGCTTTAGCTCATTCTTAGTAGATTTTTAGTAGACAAGTTTTCCACACTGCCTTGTGATTTTGCAGTTGCCCAAGATGACCTATTCTTTTTACACCCTCTTCCTTTCTTCCAACATTTTCTTCTTCTTGTGACTTTTTCTCTGCGCTCATCTGAGATGCACATAGAACTCCTCCCACTTATACAGGCACTTAGGAAAGACCTGATGCGTGTGTGAAAACTATACCACTGAAGACATATTCTGGAGGCGGTAGTGGCTCCCACATTTGGACAGCAGGCTTGAAATAAAAACAATGTCAAACCCTCGTGATGTAACAAGGGTGATATTCTGGAGCCTAGAGGGATACAGGGAAACTGCTGTCCTTGAGTTTGTCATCATAATAATTACAGACATTTGTGTCCTGTTTTATGGGTTTAAAAGAGCATTGACATCCATTATCTCATTTAGTCCTCATTGGGCCATCTGTGCATTTTAGCTTCCCAGTGTAACTTCAGACTAGCGGGAGTCAAAACTCTGTCTTAGACAGATCACCTCTGGCGAGCACAAACCATGGTCACTCAGCAGCCAGCAAACTACGACAGGATAGCCAACTGCCACCTTCTATTTAAGTGGGACAGTAGCCCACAGAACCACACTGTGGTTCCTAGGGGAAGGATGGTGCTCTACTAAATGGGTCTCTTTACAGTGGCCACGTTTTACAGAGAGAACCTTTAAAAACTGGCCTTCTCTGAATGAAGATGAAAGAGTATGTTGGCTGACAGTGTGGGTAAAGCTCTCCGAAGACAGGACGATGCATGACATGCTAGACAGAAGTGTCATTTCCAATAACTCACCTGGTATTGGTAGTTTTATTTCCCAAGCTTCTTGTCTCTGTCTAGAAACCAAGTCTCCAGCACAGATGCCACTTCTTTGAGCATCCCCATTGTCTAAGCTTGCATGTGGGGCGTAATTATGTTCATCATTGCCTTCATAACTTTCCTGTGCCTATGATAGGATATTCTCACAAAAGCACCTGCATGAACGAGGGTTTTAATTTCCGCTCACAGCTCAAGGCTCAGTCCATCCTAGAGAGGAGGTCAAGCTTCCAGGGGTCTGAAGTAGCTGATTATGTCAACATCCACCATCAGGAAGTACAGAGATGAATACATACAGTTAGTCAGTTCCCTTTTTTCCACTAACACAGTCCAGGATTCCAACCAGGGAATGGTGCCACCCACAGCGGGTAGGTCTTCCAACCTCAATGACAGAATGAAGATAATCCCTCACAGGCATGCCATGAGGCCTGTCTCATAGATGAGTCCACGTTCTGTCAGTCATCACAGGCAGCTTCCTGTCATTCTAACAATGAAGCGTTGGGCCATAATGAGTTGACCTTGCTTTCTTAGGCTTGTGCTAAGGCAACACATCATTGGGGGAAAGACTGGTGGAAAGCAATGGGTCAGTTCATTGCCATCAAATCAAAAAGGGCTGACTGGTGTCCTGCTAGCTTCTTGCTAGGCAATGATCTCAGTGACTCAAAGACCCTCTATTAATCGCTTCCTCCCAAAGGTTCCACTTCCTCCTAAGAGAGTAGCTCCCTGGGGATGAAGCTGTTAGCATGTGGTCCTTCAATGGTCATTGACTGAAGATGCAGCCTACAAATACTGTGGGTTTCCTACTCGTAGACTCTTCGCTTTCCGTTTTTCACCACATCTCTCTACTGCTGAGTGTGTAGTAGAAGAAAGTGTAGCCAGAATTCATTCCTCCCGCCTTCCTCGGACAGCACATTTTATAGTCCTTGTCCAGGGAATGAAGGGTGTTCCAGCAGCATAAACGGAGGGGAGGGTGTGATTAATGTTGGACCTGCTTTTTTTCTTTGCCAAATTAGAAGAAATTTGCCTCCAGATTCCTGTGTGGAAATGCTGCTGGGTTTTTTGTTTTGTTTTGTTTGTTCACCAGACTCAACTTCCCTCAAATGGAAGAGGATGAAGTTTCCAAAAAGAAAGAATTTTAGTTCCTGGGTCTTCTTTTGGCTTCATGCACACAGTCTTCCCTCTTGGCCACTGCCAGTTCAGCTTCACTTCCTGTCCCGTGACTGGAGAAAATACAGTGGCCAAGAAAGGAGGCACTGGAAGCTGGGAACGAACATGGCTTTTACCTAGAACACGAGAGACCTATGGCTTGCATGCTGGAGCTTCATATTTTGGATGGCACAGAGATAGGGCAGACTTTGTGTGAAGTTTCGATTGTTTGAAGATGGCATGGAGGATATGTGGTGTCTCTGTCGGGACTAAACCACCCAGATCTCTCATTACACACAAGTTCATCACTTGGATGCCGTTTATCATTCTTCTCGTATGAGTATTTCTCCACATGGATGAAGGTCTTTTGTACCATGCCAGGAAAGTAAAATGAAAAAAATCTGATGTCATAAGCCAGGGAATAATGGGGAGAGAAATGGGAAAGATGGTGGGACTTTCTGTTACCATTGTGTGGGATGTGCAGAAGACCCCGTGGTGCTCAACTCCACATAAATCCCACTCTTCTGTGGCCCACACACAGGCTTGTTTTAACCATACTTTGTTTAGGGAGCAAGCAATTGTCTCTTCAGCAGTAAACCACTGCAGGCTCGGGATTGGAGACTGTCACAGAGGTAGATTTTGCAAGCAGACATTTCACAAGTGTAGGGTTTCTCTAAGCAGAGCAAAAAGTCTCAGTCTCTGTTCTTTGTTTCTACAATGGGGTCTTCCAACCTTTTGCAACTGGCCTCTGGTCGTTCTGAAGATGAAGGGAAGGCTCTTTTGCTGCTTCCCATTTGCTGATGCTTAGGGAGATATAATTTCAGAACTATAGAGACTTGGCATGTACAGGAACCTAGAAGAACTCTGGGTCAACTTGCTATACAAAACGTGATTTACTCTAGCATATTGGAAAAATGCTAAGTTTTAGGAATAAAGAGTTTGTGCTTTTGTTGTTGTGTAAACTAACCATCTCCATTTATTAGTCACATTCCATCCTTAGAAAGTTCCTTTGTGAAACAAGCCAAACCCCTCTGCTTTCTTTAACTATATGCCAGGCCGGTCCTATCCTGGCTCCAAGAACAGAGTAGAGCAAAGCTAATTTTGACATAGCAATACCTGAGGCATCAGATATGATGACTACCCTCTCTCTCTGAGGATCGTGTCTCCTGAATCTTGGGGATTTCTGGCTCTTTTGACTGTTTCTCAAAAGACTTTTAGCAGAACACTCACCCTCTCTTGTCTTCATCATTTTTCTCTGGTCATTATTCAATTGATCATTTTCCCTCTTCAATTTTGACTACTAAGACTGTATCAAATCCTGTGTAATGAATGTGGCCTGTTCATATGGAATAAAAGGTTCATTTCCTTTGCTCTGGAGACTTTGGTTTTCGGTCTCATGCATCCAATGGTCTCCAGTTGAGGTTTTAGTAACCCACACACTTAAACGCTGTGCCCGGCTATCTCTTTCTCTAACACACACTCTCTCTTAGATTTGCCTTCATGTTTCAAATTTATATAATGGATGCTTTTGAACACAAGCGCTGTCCCTGATATTCAAGCCTTGAAACTATCTTCTACTGTTATTGTTGTTAATCACCAAACACTAGAGAACTTCCTGATTTTCAACTTTTTCACTCACTCTGTCATGTATGACTCTCCACTGTGTGCCACTGGCAAAAATTAGTGTGAGCATGCCTCTGGGACTACAGGCTCGGTTCTGACGTAACTGTGGAATAGGGCAGTTCATCTGTGAGAGACTGCACGATGTCTGTGCTGTAATGGTTTAGGGGAATGGGTCCTGCACAGTGACCTCCAGAGAAGCAGCATTACCTCCCACATATAGAGTAGGAGGTTCTCCAGCTCCACCCCAGATCTATGCAGGGTGGGGACAGCAACCTGTGGTCTTGTACACATTGCAGGGCATGCAGGTACTCAAGTTTTGGGTGTCACTGATCTAGAATATTGAGAAGGCAGGAAAAAAGTCCAAGAGCATGCAGACACATAGACATCCAGCAATCGCATACCACTTGAGAGCCACTTTGAAAAAAATGCTAACTAGACTTCTTAATAATGGGGGCTGGTGTGTCTCACAAGAGAAAAATCCTCTCTGGGTTGACTCTGGCTAAATAGCAGACTTGAGAGGAAAATGTGGACCTTGAGTGTAGAAGCAACATTGCCAAAAGGCCACAGTCTGTTGAATAGAAGTAGAGAACCTAGCCATTGGCCTCAGATGGAGGCACATGGAAGGAAGGATGAGTTTGGATGACCCAGTGTCCTTGGACAGGGCAACAGTTCCCAGAAGAGATTTCAGACACTCAGACAAGGAGCAGAACAGGGTCTCATACCTCTTGTTATTCCCACAGGCCCATCTGCTCAACATCCCCAGCTGGAATTGGAAAGAGGGTGATGACGCAATATGCCTCGCAGAGCTCAAGTTGGGTTTCATAGCCCAGAGCTGTCTGGCTCAAGGCCTCTCCACAATGCTTGCCAACCTCTTCTCTATGAGGTCATTCATAAAGGTAACGTCTTGTCTTATTAAAGCACATTAGCCTAGGATTCCATTTGTCCTGGGGTTGAGTAGAGCACAGCTTAAACTCAAAACAGATCGGCGGGCTTTAACTTCTCTGCTTGAGGAGAAATTCCTTGTTACAGATTTGGGAATGAGGCCAGCTCCTTTCAAAATTATGTTTTTATTTTTATTTGGCACATCCGTGGCCATTAAATGATTGTTCAAAGCACAATCTTCCCTTTTTTTTAGATAAACCACATGTTTATCTATCAACAAAGCCTCCACTGTTAAAACAAAAATATGATTTATATACATTCCATATGGCAGCAGAGTGCCTAAAGAAAAGAATTATCATTTTGCTCTTTTCTATCGAGTGGCTGGTGGACCTCTCACTGTGGGGATAAATGCAGACCATGTGTTTGTGCTGAAGCCCAAACCCCAACAACATAATTCATTTATTTACTTCTGCGCAATCAAGGAGTTCGGCAAGGCTGACATGCCATAGCTATTTGAATGGAGAAAGAAAAGATGAACCGACTCTTCACCCCAAGAGACGTGCAGTCTGGATGTGTTCATCTCCCTGTCAGAGCTCACTGGGCAGCCACTCCTAGTCTCCAGATGGCTGATGGGCCAACTCAGGGAGAGAGAATGAACCCATTCTATTCTCCAGGGTCTAGGGCTTTGAGTGCCTCTGAGTCTAGGTGCCTAACTAAGCAAGTTTCCGGAGTGTGGGCTTCGGCAGTCAAGGTTGCACACCACATCTGGGCATTGTGTTACCTAGAGCTGGGATGTGTCAGGGCTCTACCCTGTGTACCTATGTCATTGGCGTTATTTAGCCAATAGGTAGTGCTCATAGCATGACATAAAGAATAGCTTGGCTTGGACCCACTCCCATAATTGTAGCCATGCTTATAGTGAATGACATCTTGGTTTAAAATATATCCTCTGTGTTTACTCTGTACCCATAGACCCCAGCTCAACAGAACTTCAAGTTCAGACCCACTTACAAATAAAGTTACTGTGTGCTTCTAAATATCTTCTTTAATCCAGGCTGCTTTTGCCCTGCGTAGATGAAACTGAGTGCAGGCAAAATGAAAGTAGAAGGGAGGTCTGTGTGGCTGTGTTTTGGGAAGGGGCACCAAAGCCAGATGTAGCCATGTGTTTTCCCAAGACTTGTCTGCTCAATCCAAGGAGTCCAGACCTAGGTTAACAAACTGTTACCGAGAGAACCGCCCTGGCTCTTTCGCTGGAGCTCTGGTGGTTTTCTTCCAGCAGAGGCTTGCTCACAGGACCCGGCACATGGTCTGAGGAACTGGGTTCTGCTTCCTTGTGTTGCTGTGACATGGGCCTTGGCAGAGCCCCACCGCAGATGGGGCCACTTGACATGCGTATGTTTTGATTTTGTGGTGCCTGCATGGTAACTAGATCTGCCTGTCAAGAAAATGAATAAAATGGCTGTGACGCTGATTCTTCAGTGTTATTACCAGCAGAGAGAACTTCTGCCTGACTTTCCTTGGGACGCTGACGGGCCTCACCTCTAAAGCCAAGGACGTCCCTTCCAGCTCCACTAATCCCTTTGCCAAGTTCCTATTTAGGAAGAGCCTGTGGGAAAGGCTGGACCAGGCCCTGGTATAACTGAAAACACATTTCCCTCCCAGGGTTATATTACTGCATTATTTTTGTTCAGGGCCAGCTCTCCCATGTTTGGAGGCAGCTCTCTGGATATGACCTTTTGACATAGAGGTGGCCTTTGTGTTAGAATTTGCTAAGGGCATAGCCTACAAGTAACATGACTTCCTTTCCTACATTATAAAATTTAGAGTAAGGGCAGTCTCACTTAATGTATTCCCCGTTCTTCACTGTAATCTATGTGCGCTTATCCCTGAGTCCTAGAGGCATCGTCTCTTTAGGATCTGGCGGAAACCATGCTGTTATCCTATCCTCCGTGTGTTTTCTATCTTATTACAAAGCATTTGCTTGTCTCGTTGGAGGATGAGTGCAGGTGGAGAAGGGGATCTGTAAATGGATTCTTGTTTACAGAAATCACTTCCTTCCCCAACTCCCTCATAACCTGTGGTGGAAAAGTCACCAGCACTTCCATCTGGAGGAGGCTTTGGCAGTGCTTCATCCTTTGGGAACACTTAGTGTTTCTGCAAAGCCGAAGGGAGATGCGAGCTCACCTTCTCACTTGTCCCAGGCAAGTGCTATCTGTTTCCTAGTTCTGCAGAATGTATTATACTTTACTTCTGCTCAAAGAAGAAAGGAAAGCAAGACTCCAACAGTGTAGATGGGTCACAGGCAGAAGCACAGTGGCTATCATTGGGGCCTTTGATTATATATGGGACTTAAAGTCCAGGTCAAGCTGAAAATAGTAAGGTTTAACAGAAGAAAGAGGTGCCACTCGGATATATAATTTGTAAAAGGGACCTGAACTGGAGATGAGAAGAAATATATGGGAATAATTACTTATGCCTCTACTAGTCACTCTCAACCAAGGGCCTGCAACCCATTACCCTCTTAAAGCTAGTCTTCATTTGGATATGGTACCTCTGAACTGACCTAAATATTTTGGAATTCACCGATATATTAACCCACCATTTTAGGAGTAATGAATTCTTTAACTTTGATAATTACTATAGAAATTCTGGCTTTTTGTCTATTTCCCTCTTGGTTAATTTATTTCAAACATGCTTCAATGCATTTTCCCTGCTGTTCAGTGGTATTTATAAATCCACACTAACCAGACATCCGATACCTTTCACAAAGAGGCCCAGGTTTGTATCCGGGGCTCCTATAGCTCTTTGGCTGTTTGCAGGGCAGGATAAATTTTTTTTCCAGCAAGGAATCATTTTCACCTTTGATGTCCCTTAATCAGAGCCAGCAGATGTCTTGGTGCCTGTGACTTATCTCCTGGCCAGGGGCCTCCTGTTTACCCCTAACCCTCTGATCTCCTTCTACTGGCCTCTCAGATTTCAGGAAGTGTCTACTTAATGTTTTCTGGAAAGACCAAAACAATGGACTTGTTTAGGCTTGTCTGCCATCACCTCAGCCCTGAATAAGTGGGCCACACTTTAAGACCGTTGATTTTGGAGTTTTGTTTTTGTTTTGGTTTTTTAGTCTATGTAGTTTCAAATTCCTGTTCAGCCTACAGAGTTTCAAGTTGGGCCTTGACCCTCCATTTTTTATGAACGGAGCTATTATTCATACTAGAAAAAAGTATTCTTGGACATGATGAATTGTGTATGTGTGTATATGGTTTCTCTAAGAAATTGATTGACTCTTAAAATTGCTTCTCATTCAACACTGAAACTTTCAATTAAGGACATTAAAATAGGTCTCACAATTGCCAGTTATTTTAATTCTGCTTATTTGTCATTTAACACACACACACACACACACAGAACAATACTCCACGATACAACATAAACACACACAC
>LOJH01008101.1:52222-64203 GCA_001685095.1 Ellobius talpinus | reverse complement strand
ACACACACACACACACACACACACACACACACACACACACACACTGTACCCTGCAGCATGGCATGGACATGTAATCAGCAATTTCTTTGTAAAGAAAGTCAGTTATGAGAATGGAGAAAATATGTTAGGTTAGTATGGTGGTTTAAAGGAGAAAATGTCCTCTGTGAGCTCAGATAGTTGAACACTTGGTCCCCAGTTGGTGGTACTGTTTGGGAAGGCTATAGGAGGTACAGCCATGCTGGAGGAAGTATGTCACTGGGGGCAGGCTTTGAGAGCTTCTGATTCACTCTCTCTGTTTCACACTCTTTCTGCTTAAAGATGTGATCTTTTGGCTTCAGGCTTTGGCTGCCATGTCTGCCTCTTGTTGCCATGCCTACCTATTGTTGCCATATCTCTCCATCATGATGGACTTTCCCCTGACACTGTAAACCAAATAAATGTTCCCTTTTGTAAGTTGTCTTGATCATGATATTCTGTCATAGCAACAGAAAAGTAACACAGTAGGGTTTGTATTTATATTTGTTCTTGTTTTATAAGATCTGGCAGTTCTAGGTGAATTGTTCTTGGTATTGAGCACAGCAAAGCTTTCTCTGGTGCTCTTTATATGCCTAAATGGGGAAGCATTGCAGGAGTCTGGTTTGTACTCCTTGGACTGTTGACTGGCTGAGGTGTTCATGACCTGACACAGAAACCATTTGTTCCTCATTGTTCTTACTACACAGTGAGGTCAGCTTTCATCAATACATAGTCCAGGCACTAAATGTAGTTAAGAAAATCATGGTTTGGTTTGGTTTTGTTTTTGAGACAGGATATTATTATGTTACACAAGCAGGACTTAAGCTGTTGGGCTTAATCAATTTTCCAGCTTCATCTAGGTATGTGCCGCTATGCCCTACTAAAGTGAATCAATTTAGTATCTTTAGATTGGATTATATTTGTACACAGGTGGGTGTTTGTACAAGTTCATGTATAAAAATAATCTGCTTTAGGAGCTGGAAATATAAAGATCTTTGGATAATTGCCCAAATGTACAGAATTCTAACAACTTTTAAAACCTTGAATGTACGAAATTCTAACAATTTTTAAACCGTGCCCTTAATACTTCATATTATTTTATTCCCCTAATGACCTACACAAACTTGGCACTGTAATCAGCCACCTCACTTTATCCTGCCTGAGGGCAGGTAGCTTAGACTTGACAATCACAAGAATTGATTCCAGGTTTGTCCTTGAGAATACCAAAAAGGGATTAAGGATGGGACGCTTTCTTAGCAAGTATAACCACCATACAATGAAGGTTAGTTTCTAGGCTTCATTTTATGACAAACCATTGATTCAATAGAGTTTCCAGAGGCACATATATCCCAACACTCAGAGTACAGCAATGTGCTTATGGTTTAGAAGCGCTGCTAAGATTCAGGAAGCTTCTGTTCTGATGGGGAATGGGTGGGCACATGTTTACATAGCCTTATCAATGAGTCTGGTTCACCTTTTGCTCTAGCCATTTCTGTAAAGGTGTCAGAGTCAATGCATCAGACAGGTTAGACTGGACTATGACAAGATCAAGAATGGACTAGGCTGTCAAGAGGACTTGCTTAAGGAAGTTTTCCTGGGAAAAGGCAAGTGAAAAAGGGCTCTCTGACAAAACAGAATCAATTGTGTTTGTGATGTGTGAATGTGTATGTATATACATGTAGTAATGTGCCATATAATGTCATTTTATTCAATGGCAGATTACATATATTGTAGGAGTCCCATATTATGTAGCGATGATGAAATTACCGACTAAAGTATTTTTCTCTTGTATCCCCATCATTAATCAATGCATGCCTCTATCATCTATTTATCTATAATTAAGAGAAAGAGATGTTGACTACACCAGGTTGATTCTCTTGGCGTGAAAACTGAGTCACAATGTCTGCACTGGAACTGCTGGTGAGTCACAGGTATAGCGTCAATCAGTTTGAAGTAAGGAGACTGAGTATAGGTTTCAGTCCAGATATAAAGTCAGGAAAACACCCATGCCCCAGTTAGTCTGTAAAACAGAAAGAACAAATTTCTAATGACTCATAGTTTGTGTTCTGTGACAGCTTCCGGTGGTCGGAATAGGACCCACCCACAGTGGGAAGGTAATCTTCTTTACTATACCACCTCAAATATTAACTTGTCCAGGGGCTGGAGAGATGGCTCAGACGTTAAGAGCATTGCCTACTCTTCCAAAGGTCNCTGTAATGAGGTCTGGTGCCCTCTTCTGGCCTGCAGGCATACACACAGACAGAGGATTGTATACATAATAAATAAATATTAAAAAATTAACTTGTCCAGAAATACCTTCACAGCCGTGTCTAGAAGAATAACCAAATATCTGGGAACTTCATGACCCAGCCAAGTTAACACATACAATTAACTACCACAGCCACTCGCTCTTCCTCCCTGATGGGCATAAACTCTGCAGCCAGTATCTAGGTCGGCATGTCAGAAGCATATCTCAATCTTTGGTGGGAATGTGGGGATTGTCAGGATCTCTAGTCAGGCCAAAGTTGCAGCTGATAAGACTGGGATCAAGGACAGAATGCTAAGAAAGAGTTTGTCTTGGGACGCAAAGCCACCTAGTAGAAGATTGTGATTTACAAATGTTGTTGACTCCACTACCTGTGGATGATACCCCTCAAGGAGAATGGGATGTCTTCATGGGTTCTCACCTGTGGAAAACAGTTCCCAATACAACCACTCTTACTTCTTTAGGAATATAAACTGTTTTAGTATAACGTAGATATACAGATGATACATATCATCTTACACAGATTTATGTCTCCAACTACAACCCAGCAAATCAATGTAACTGTCATTCAGCATCCCTTTTGGATGCTGCATCTCCTCACAGATTTAACATTTTCCAGAATTGAATCCCTGTTCTTGCCAGGAAGCCGACCCTGCTCCATGTCGCCATCCACAGCTGACAATGCCATCTTTCCTAATACTCAGCTTTGGAGCCATCTGAGACTCCCCACCCACCCCAAGCCTCCTTAAGCAACAGATTGAATTCAGCCTGCCACCCTGACTTTGAAAACAACCCCCAAATCTGAGTACTTTCCACCAACTTCATTCTTGCTGCTAGATCCAAAGAACCACCATCTTTTAGATACCAGCCTTCTAGATGCTCACGTCTAGACTCAATATGTTTCCTCAGTCTTCCCAGCCATGAATCAGAACATGTCAGCCTTTTGCCTAAGTCTGTCCATGTCACCCAATCTCCTCAAAACCAAGATAGTAGCATTGCCTTCCAGGTACTAAGCTGCCAGGTTCCTGTGATTTTGCTGACCCCTGTGCCCCAAGTGCTGTCCTGCACACTTTTGTTCTGAACCAAGTGTGTCTCTCACATTCCCTTTCCTGACTGAGGAGCAATAGTTGTTGTGTTCTCTCTATCTAGAATGTTCTTCCCCTAAGTAGACGCTTGACTTCTATTAAAGTCTTTTTGTCTTTGCTCAAAATAAAATTCTCAGCGAGACCATCTTTAAAAATGTCAGAATGTTTTTTGTAAAGAGATCAAAAACAAACTTTTAACTGTAGTATCCAAACAGAAAAGGGTATTTGTAAGAAATGTTTAATTTGTTAAATATTCATCAGCTCGACATTCTCATGTATCCAGGGCACAGATTAAGAAACAGAATATTATTCTCACTTATCTTCTAATTCAGGTAATTGGCTCGGTTCCTGAATCACCTTATGGAGAATTCACATCTCCATCACTTTGAACTCTCCAATCTATAAAGATTGTACAGCACCTCTTTGGTTTTTGGTGTTTTTTGTTTTGTTTTGTTTTTTTGAGACAGGGTCTTCCTATATAATTTGGGTTAATCTCCAGCCCATGATCTTTTGCTTCTCCCTCTCCAGTGCTAAGATTGCAGCATGCACCAGTGTCCCGCGCAGTACACCATCTAGCAAGAGGCGCTAAGATTGCAGGCATGCACCAGTGTCCCCAGCAGTATAGCATCTAGCGAGGGGCGCTAAGATTGCAGGCATGCGCCAGTGTCCCCCGCAGCACACCATCTAGCAAGGGGTGCTCAGTGTTTCAGTTGCTCTTCAGGCAAGTTGGACAATCAGGAAGAAACTAAGTTTAGAATGTTTTCTGGGACTATGGGGGCTACTTAGAGGGCAGATGTCACATGTCCCCCTGTTCTCTAGGAAGGATATAGGTGTTCTTTTCTTTCTAGGGTGATAAAATTTCACATGGTAAACAGCAGAATTCCACTGTAGAAATCTCTCTTTCTCTCTCTCTCTCTCTCTCTCTCTCTCTCTCTCTCTCTCTCTCTCTTTTAATAGCCTGCACACTCCATTCACACAGGTCTCCTTCATCCTCCTGGCTTTGTCTATTTGTCTACCTTACCCATGGTATTTTTCCTTGTTTATTTCTCTTTCCCTCCTTCATAAAATGGAGGCACTGTGAAGTCAGGGCTACTGCCGGAATCTCATTGACTAGCTAGCTTCAGACTGGTAGCAGGTGCTCCATCAATGTATCTTGAATAAATGAATCAACGAGTAGCGTAGCCTAGCAAGCCTGCGTTTCAGAGAACTGTGAGTGGAGCCCAGACTAACAGGGACGTGCAATTTGGTATGATTTGGATTCTGAAATGTCTTCCTCTGCTACTGTATGCACTTGACTGGCCCAATTAAAGAGCTTTAGCTCAGAATAGAAGAAGCTTGAAATGCAAAGCTTTATAATCCTTGGCAAGGCTTGTAATGAAGCTGGTTAGATTTGGTTATAAACCATCTTGACTGCCAGAAAATATAGTCAGCGTGTTGTTTAAATTCGCAAATCAAAATAAACACCCCCAAATTAAAATACATTTGCTAAATCTCAGTATCCCATTTAGGCCAGCATGATCATGCATCTTTTTTTTCCTCCTTCCTCCTTTAGTCTCTTTAGATCAGAGGCCTTGCCACAAGATGTTGCCTCTTCCAGCATCCTCATCACTGCCCACGATCTCTCACGCCCAACTTAAAGTTGAGTGACTTCCATGCAAACTATTTCAAATAAAGAAAGAAGCAATGCATGAGCTATTAACAGGGATTTCATTCCCCTATGGCCCTGGTAATTTCTAGAACATTGAATTAAGGACTTCTCAGACCTTTACAAATTCTCAAGGCAAACATTATTAGCAAAGAGAAGGCCATGCAGCATGTAAGAAGATTGCCAGAAAATGTCAATGGAGGTTCTGAATAGAATAAAAGAAGCTTCAGCTCTCTCTCCATCTTCCCCCACTCCCTCCCTCTAACATGATTAGAAAGTCATTTCATGTGTCGTACGTGCTCAGTCAGTCAAAGGCAAATCTACATGATTGATGGTGACAGGGAACACATTTAACTCATTATTCTTTACTTTGCAGCAAAATGATTTGTGTAAACTGTCTGCCTAGCATTAAAGGTAAAACAAACTTAGAAACCCCAAAATGTTATATTTTCATCTAATATTTTCCTTTTGGTTTTATAGCTGTAATCGCATATGGATCCTTTTATTTGGCTCTTGGCGTGGACTGAACGAAGGGGAAGGCAGGGCAGAGAGATTACATAACACACACAGAATCCATGCTCAGGGAGTGTGGAGCCATGAAAGCCACAACAGTCAGGACTTAATGTGACAACCCAGGAGAATCTGTGGTTCTCTCTGGCCCTCATCATCTGCCAGGATGTTGTCACTGATGTGCAATGAGGGGCATCTCCTTGATCAAGCCTGTTGACATTCAGCGGAGTCCTTTTAGAAACTATTGGCCTATAACTACTTGCATGTATTCCTATGCACACCTAGACATCACAGGCTTGGTTCACCTGGCCTCCCGCTCTTCCAGCTGCCTCCTCCTCCTCCTCTCCTCTTCCTTCTTTTTTCTTCTTCTCTTCTCCCACCACTGTTAGTAATAATTTAAGCAAGAAATCTCTAAACGTCACATAAACCATTAGGAACAAAACCTCAGATTCACTTTAGTCCATTGGTTAGTGACACAGCCATACCAAGTGTGAGTCCCTGCAGAGCAGGGACAGGAATTGAGAACTTTGATTGTCTACTCCAGGCATCTGGCAGTGCAAACCTAGGAGTTGTCACTGAATTAATACGCTGGGTATCTTATCATGAACTTCAGATTTATCTGAGACCTGACAGTTTGCATAGCCCTTTGGGGTTATAGTTTTGCAGATTTTTATTGTTCACTTTTAAGTTTGGGTGTGCATGCCCGACTGTTTGCACCAGGTGAATATATATTCATTGCCCACAGAGGCTAGAAAGAGAAGGTCGGATCTCCTGGAGTTGGAGTTGCAGGTGCTTGTGGCCTTCCCAGTATGGGTGCTGAGAGCTAAGCTATAGCTGTAAGAGCAGCTACTAATTTTCAATGCTGAGCTATCCCTCTAGCCACAAGACAAACATTTTTACTAAAATTTTTATTTGACCAGAAGACTAAGCATTTTTTGAATGACACATGGAAAACCTGACAAGCACACAGTAGTTAAAATCTCTGACCAAAAGAAAGTGACTGTGGCTCTCTGTTTCTCTGAGGATGAGAAATCGCTGACAAGTCTGACGTTGGACTGTCCATCTGGCTGCGAAGTGGTAGAGCCAGGGCTAGCACTTCACCAAATAATGCTACCTCTTTGCTTTACCCTCGAGTATATACTGCTTCTCCTACAGAAGTGTCTCAATTGCAAATAGTGCTCACTTTTATGTCCAAATTAATAGCTTCTATTAAGAGCAAGAATTACTTTGCAATATCTGTAGAAGTAGCATCCTAGATTTTCTATCATCTCTGTCAAGCTATGCAATCTAAAATTAAAATAATTCTCTGGGACAGAGGAATGGCACAGCATTTAAGAGCCCATGCTGCTCTTCCAGAGGACCTGGGTTCAGCTTCTAGCACCCATATTGAGAAGCTCAAAAATGTCTGTAACTCCAGTTCCAGGGTATCTGATGCCCTCTGGCCTCTGTGGACACTACCGCATGTAGATGGTGTGCACACACGCAGGCAGGCAGGTGCCCCCACACATGAACAGAAATAAAATTTCAAAATAAGGTAATTCTTAAAGGCAGGAAGCTCCTATTGTTTCCCTTTCCTATGTGTTACATTAGTGTGACAATGACCCAGGCAAGTGTTCTTCTAAGAATATGATGAGAATTGTTAAGTCAAGTGATTTAACCAAACAGGCAGGGGCTCTGGTTATCTGTTGTTGGGAGGAGGAGGGTGTAAGAAAGATCAAAGCCTAGTCCGGATCATCTATACAAAGGGTGTGTCAGAGAGCAGCACAGGAGGCATCCAGCACTTGGAGGATGTCAGCCAAGAGGGAGCCAGAGCCAGAAGGGTGACCCTGTAACAAAAGCGAATGGGAAATTTTCCAGGAAGCAAAAGCTGTGTCCAGCCCCGATCCTCTCAGAGCTCTTCTGATCGTATTGAAAGGATTCAAGTGACTCAAACAGTTTGGGGTGCAGGAGGTGAAGCTGTGAAGTAAGAAACCTCCAATGTTAGTGGAGAAGTCTGCATGCTTGACCCCAGCATTTCATTGGCTATTTTCCATTTTAGAAAAATCCTTAAGTATGTGTGGTCCCACAAAGACTCGGGAATGACTACTCTTGTCCGAGTCCAGTACCACATATTTTAGCACATATAGGGCCCCATATCACCTCACTCTAGAATATGGAATAGTCTCAAACCCCATTCCCTATGTTTCACTCTCACTTTGGGTCACGAATTAAGACTCCCTAAACCCTTAGCCTCCAATCCATTCTCTTTCACGGTAGCTCCATGTTTTCCAGTAAGTCTTATGATAGTGTCACACAACAGATTCCTTGCCTGTCAGAACCTTTTTGCTTGTTTGTCTTTAGCTCCATCTAGGTTGTTGCAGGTATCAAGTCTTCATTTCTTTTGATTACTGAACGATATGACATTTCTATGGACGTGCCAGAGTTTGCTTTTCAATTCATTCATGGAAGAAGGACAGCAAGTAGCTGCTCCTGGCTTTTTCTCCTGGGCTTTTTTCTTTTGGGGGGGAAGGGGATCATAACAAGAGGTGACATAAATATTTGTATGGGCATTTATGTGACTAATGCCTAGAAATAGCATTGCTGGCTTATATGGTAAGTTTCTGTTTAACTTGAAAATATTACCAAACCATTAGGCACACTGTACCATTTATATACCCTCAAACTGAGCCCAAGCCACATCATCCTTCTTTAACTTGCTTTGACCAGGATTTTTGTCGCAATTATGAGAAAACTAATAAATACAGGCATGGACTCAGCCTACTATAGTTTGTTCCATGGGTTATCTAGTAGTATGTAGCTTAATTTCCAGCATAGGGTCAAAGGGAACCCATGTTCCCCTCTCCCCGAAATTTTGGAAAATTTGTACATACATAGTGAAATATCTTGGGGGTGAGACTCAAACCAAGCTACAGAATTCACTTATGTTCTACATGTATTTTCCATGTGTGACCCAAAGGCAATTTTCTACAGCTGTCAGTTGATTCTGAACAAGAAAAGGTTCCATGGGGTAGATCTGATGTCACTTCAGTGTCAAGAAAGCTTCAGATTGTGGAGCACTTTGGAGCTTTACAGATGAGGGATATTTAACCTGTGGACATTTGAACTATTGGGTTCTTTTGATAAACTTAGTGTTTCTTCATGAAAGGTTGGGTCGATTTACCCTTGTTAATTTTCCTCATTTTAAAGAATAGTTCAGATATTGGTTTCTACAGGCACTAAAATTTTATTTTGTAGTGCTTTGTTGAAAATGTTTTTCTACCTTTTTGGGGGGGCTGGGGTTCAGAACCAGGGCCTCATTTATGCCAGGCCAGTGTTTCACCTCTGAACTGTGTTCCCCCACCCACAAATGTGTATCTTTTCCCATTTGATTTCACCTGAACCCAGCTACATCATTAAACTCTAAGTAACTTTCTTTTATACACCCCAAAGGTAGGTCATTTTTAAAAGTCCATTTGGTGAATCTTTGTTCATCCATGGGTTTTGTTAAACCATTTATTTATGAATAAAAAAGTGTATTTGGATTTGGTCTGAATATTTTATTAGTTGCTTTCTGATTGATTCTTATGTTTAACACTCCTCTTTTGTATCTTATTTGAGATTATTTGGACCTTGTCTTTAAAACTATTTTAACTAACTAATTTATTAGTACAGTTAATAAATATAAGACGGAATACCTATTTTTAATAATTGTACACATAAACATTATATATTTTATATAGCCACTGTATGAATCAGTCTTGCAACTTTTAGTTACTGTTTTTATTTCAGAATTTTAATGCCCTATTTCATCTGTGGTATTTTTCTAGCATACTTAGGCTACATGCATTTACCTGTTCATATGTAATATAAAAACTTTCATCAGTATGATCCATTGTCATCTCCATTAGCATGGTATTGTGTTGTGCATTCCATACTTGGGTGATGGTATAGAACTTGTCAAGCATCAAGTGCAGCAATTTTTGTATTTACCCCAATGCTTATGCTCTCCAGGTTTCTGTGTTTTGCTGGTGGCCCAGCTCTGCTGCTGACATTCCCATTCTGTCAGCTTTGACAGTGAGATCTGTGCGAGCCTCTCTGGGCTGCTGATACTGTCCTCCTTCTCCTGAGAGGGCCTGTGGTCAGCCTCATTCCTGGAGGACACTGTTCTTCTCTTCCAGTGCTTTAAGAATTGTTCTGCTAGCTTCCTTTCATTGTGATGAAAAGTCCCTGTCACCGGACTCCTGTTCAGCCATCCCACCAGGGCTCCACTTTCCCCCAGGATTCTGTTGTCTTCCTGTTGGGGTTTACTGAGATTCTTGAAATGCTAGCATTGTCTTTTGGTTAAACACTGTTTTATTCTTCCTGGTACCAATCCTTCCCCCTTAGCTTTCCAGGGATTCTCATGCCATGAATGATGGAACATTTTTAAGTTCTGCTAGACTCAAACTTTCTGTTTGAATTTGTTTTTTTAAATCTTCATTCTATCAAAACTATCAAGTAAATATTTTAGTGTTGGTAGTTTTCAATTCTGGACTTTCCATCTGATTCTTTATTAACATTTATTTATTTGATTTGATTATTTATTTGATCACTCATTTGTGTGTATGTGTGTGTGTTTGCAAGTGTGTACACAAAGGCCTTCTCTATGTTCTCCACCTTCTCTGTCGTTCTCTACCTATTTTGTTTGAGACATAGTCTCTCCCTGAATCTGGAGCTCACATTTTTTGTATAGGCTGGAATGTAACCTATCATTATTATCTTTGGGGAGAGCTTGAACTAGTCCTCCTTTGGCCAGAGGCTATGACTATCAAAACATGATAAGCTCCTGCACAGGTGGCAGCAAGATATCTTCTGGTAGAAAATGTGAGATGGCTATTTCCGCTTCAAACCCATTTGGCTGACTTAGAGAAATGTTGGGACATCAGTAAAAAGGTGCTGAGATCAATTAAAGGATCCATCTGCCATCTTGAAAAATGGCATTCCGTAAAACCTTTCAACTGGGGATGTTTTTTGTAGTTTTTACCATTAACTGCCTCATGTATTTCATGGCAACAAGAGTGTTGCAGTCCCCTTGGTTGGTGTTTCAAGTTCACAGAGATACTGATGTCCTGTCTTGAGAACGATAGCTTGTGCACAGTCGGGGATAGGAAGTGGATAGAATTAACTGTATGAGTTAGAAATACTACTTCTCATTTTCCCATATCCTGCTTATAGACAGGCTATTTTTGTCTGCTGAAAAGCAGCATGCCTCTGTGCCCATTGAATCTGCTGTATAAAATGTCTTAGTGTTCACTCTGTGTGCTGGTTCTTTCCCATCACTGTGACCAAATACCCAACAGAAACAAACTAGGTTTGGCCTATACTGTTTGAAGGTTTGATCCCTATGTGCTTGGTTCTGTGCGCACAGACAGGACTCAATGGTAGAAGGAACATGCTGTGGAGAAGTGTTCATTGTGAGGCTGACAAGGAAGAAAATGTTACAACAGGAAGTAGCTGTGGATGACACTCTCCCAAGGGCCCTCCCCCAGTGACATACTACTTCAGACAAGCCTCACGCTCAGAAAAACATCCTAACAGCTGGGAACTAGGTGTTCACCAACGTGAGAATGGAGTGATATTTCATATTCACACCATCAGAGGTCCCTCTAAAGATGTCTGTATTTATTCCTAGCTTCCATGTTTCTGGCATTTGTCTTTAGGACAGGGAGTCCACCCCATTTCATTTCCTTTTGCTTTCATTTCTTAAGGGCTTTGCTTTCTTGTTTCAGCTGGCTCTTACTTGCCAATGAGAAGGCCAGTTCCATTACAGATAGGTATTTTCCCTTTTTCTTTAGTAGATTAGCAAAGGAAAGATCCAGCAATGAAAGGATACTTGGTATCACTTTCAGAATGGAATTGGGTATTCAGCCTAACTGTGATTAGAATGGCCCATCCACAGGTCTCCGTGCATATGTACCTAGTACATATATATATTTGTAGATCAGTGTGTTATCCAAGTTTATCAGCAGAGCCACACCCTTCCTATTCACTCCTGCTTATGAAGTGTGAGCCACTTGGCTGGCATGAAGTGGGCAAGGGGATAGGGTGGAAAAGATGGCCAGACTTATTTAGGATGTGTTTTTCTGTGAGGTTTGGGGTGCATTATTCTGTTTCTAATCTTTCATTTTCTGGCAAAATAAAAAGAAAAGCTTCTCTGTCAGATGCTGGGCCATGAACTTGGCATTTGAAATCACCTGTGAGTTTGAGACAGACACATGTTGGCTAGGGAATTGGATAGATCTGGGTTCCTCAGTCTCTAGACTCGGACCATAGGACTTTGGAGTAGAGATCTCTGAAGCCCACACCACCGTCTTTCACACGGATGGGGGTGATATTGTCTACCCTGTAATATAGTGGAGGGTTCAAAAAGCTCCTTTACTCTTTTTGCTTTGTTTGTTTTTGAGACAGGGTTTCTCTGTGTAACAGCCCTGACTGTCCTGGA
>LOJH01008101.1:22015-47482 GCA_001685095.1 Ellobius talpinus | reverse complement strand
ACACACACACACACACACACACACACACACACACACACACACACACATATACAGCTCAGTATGGCCATGAGCGCTTGTAATCCAAGTGCTGGAGGTGTGACTATAAGAGCATCCTTAGAGCTAACTGGCCGGCCAGCTTAGCCAATTGATGAGCACCAGGTTCAGGGAGAGATCTTGACTCAAAATATAAGGTGGAGAGGGATTTAAAAGACACATGTCTTCAACAACCTCTGAATTCCACATGCGTGCACACCTACACATGTTCATGTGCACAAACACATGTATAACACACACACACAGACGTGGGATCATAATTCCAGCACCAATTCAAGTGTTCCATTATTTTTAACTCCCTCATCTCCCAGTTTAAAAAAAAGATGCATGGGGGGGCACACTCATTTTTAGAAATTAGGAGTAATGACATTGCCAATATAGTTTCCTTTGGTCTCAGTCTGTTGCTGTTAATTATTATTGCTTGAGCTGACATTGCAGTCTGAGCAGTGAGAAGGCAAACAGGAGCTTAGCCCTTGAGGAAGATGGCAAAGGCTGAGGCAAGGAGAGCAGCACTTTGCCCAGAGGCAAAGTGGTACAAGTAGACGGAAGGACAGTTAAAACACTGGCTCTTGAATCTTCCTTCTCTTAAACCCAAGCCTCTAAGTTACTGGATCTTAAGATTTAGAAAACCATAAGCTGATTGCTAAGCAGCCCAAGATTTTGTGTAATGACAACATTTACCAGAAAATATTGCTCCTAGTAAGAAGTTTCCTGGGAAGTCTCAAAATGACCCAATTACACATATCTCCTTGTTAGAGCCTAAGACTGCAGAATTTCACAGCTTCAAGAGGCCAAAATTGATTCATTTCATGCTCCACCACTAAATGATATGAAGTTATCCATGCTTACTTTTGCTTAGAAGTCTGGAAAAACTGTGCCTGCTACTGTCTGTCTCTTTCTCCAGCTTTCTCTTGCACAGATCAACTCAGCACATACTGACTGAGCACTTCCTTGGTGCATGCTACCATGCTCATGCTTCTTGTTCTAACAGAAGATAGAGAGTTGGATGATCTGCAAGTATCTGATGCCAACTAGCATACCCTGAGTACCTCTGATGTGCCAGGTACCACCCTAGGTAGTGGATATGGAGTGCCTAATACTCATGACGTGTAGACATGGTAGGAGCCGTGGGTATCCATGAAAGCAGGTGAAGTACATCAAATGCGGGACATGAGAGAAATCAGGTGGCATGTAACTCAACAAGAAAGAAAAGCTTAACAGTGAAAACTGGCTTCAGAGAGATGTAGTTCTGATAGACAGTTGAAGAAAACATTCATGCCAGGGTGGGAAAGTGAGCAAGGAAGTTTCTAGCTTAGCATTTTCCATCTCCAAGGCATATTTCTTGAAATAATGTATTCTATGACTTCAGATAATGTTTCTTCTACCTTTGAGACTTACAGTTCCTGCTAGTAGTTACATATACTAAGAAACATTACACTAAAATATAAAAAATATAATTTAATTAAAAAGTTAGTTTGTTTTGTTAAATCCAGTGCTCCACAATTTTTTTTATTCATTCAGAAATATCACTGGGCATGCTTACTATGCCCAATTCTAGGTAGTAGGGACTCAGATAAAGATGTTTTCCGCCAAAGAGCCTACCTTCTAGGGGGCTATGCCACAAAATTCCCTCACCATTCTCCTTGGTTCTAGGCAATGCCTCATAGTAATTTATGTCCAGTTCACCTTGTAATCTCAGTTGAAAAAGTAATACCCTTTTCTTGAAATGTCAGGGAAGTTGTAAGTAGAGTGTGAAGATCATAAGACAGGAGGGTGTGGCATTGTTGGCCAATGGAATTTCAAATACAGCCCATGCCAGGAGATACTTGTAGGTCATTTGGCAGGAGTTCAGACACAGAAAATAAAATAAGAATCTATAAACAGTTTGATTGATTTTGTTAGTCAGGTCTAGGGATGAAAATGTTGGCCCATACTTGGTGTGTGTGTCTTTCCCATTTCCTTCTTGTAATTCATTTTATACCCAATTTTTCAAACATTTGGGTGCACAAAACAACATATATTAGAAATCAGAACAAAGCCCTGGTTTCTTCCAATCAGATGTGTTGAGAATGGCTCCTTGGAAGTTTAGCCGTGTGTCTGGGAGAGGTGGTGGTTTTGGGGTGGGGGTAGCTGCCAATGCCTAGGAACAGTCACTTCCTGCTCCTCTAGCCCAATTGGAGTGGTTTCCAGTACCATCTGAAGAATGTTATTATTTGGAGAAGACATGAAGATGGTATAAACTGTTATCAAGACTGCAAAACCAAATTCCTGTTTGGGCAGATGATAAATAGGCCAGTCTTTAAAATGGCTTGACGTGTCTTAAACAAAAGCACCTTTTCTACATCTGAGAGAAACCAAGAGAGAAGAGAAATCCTACATTGTGGAAACAGTACCAGCTTCCTATCTTAAGTAATTTCTACATAGTTATTCTTTTGAAAAGGTCCCATGTCAATATTTCTTTTAAACCATCTTTTACCTTCAAACTCTTTGGAACTTCATGCCCCTCCAGAAGTAATCCATGATGGGGTAACAAAATAGGTGAAATAACATTTATTGAAATGCTTTTGCATGTGATGTGATGTTAATTATTTTCTGAATGCCTTATATGGGTTGATTTTTTTATATATAATATCTAACAACAGTAACAACAACAGCATCAACAGCAAGCTCACTTGATCATCAGCAATCCCTTTATCTGGGAGTGAAAATCTGGTCCAGGTCCACCTCAAATTAATCTTTGGAGCTGTGTATTTACTCATTCGAGGTCAAAGCAGCCACTCACCTGGCATTCCATCAGATCTTAAATAATGTGTTTTAATTTGCAGCACTCTGAAGGCCTTGGAAAAATCTGAGATTCTTTCATTCTGTTCAGTCATTCTGGACATTGTGCCCTAAAATAGGCCATAAAAACAGAATGCCAAATTGTGATGAAGATTCTGAAATCCAGCATCATTCCCAGAAAGGCTTCTGGCCCCATTGCCATCCAAGAAGTATGGTACTGATAGGCCATTTGGCCAGAGAAGAAGAACATTCTGGAAAGGCAAATCATCCCGTGCCTCTGCTTTTCCCCTGCCTTTATCACCAGCACACCCACCCTGCAAAGCCGAGGTGCAGGTAGCCCTTCTGAGTGGGCACCCTGCAGTCCTTAGTACTCTTCTCTCATTTGGCTTTCTAATTCTGTGAGTTGCTCTAAGGATCTGTAATTGTGCTGAAGCTAAGAAGGGGCGGAGACAAAATCTCCACATGTCCTTTCGGTCAACACTGGGATATGTTCATGGACGATGAACATCGAAGGAAACAGAAGAGAGGAGAATCAGAAAGGCAGTGATGGGGTCCTGTTAACGCCTCAACATTGTTCCTTTCAGCTAGAATTGAGAGCACGCAGAGCTCCATCAAGTATTCCCCAGTGACAGCACTCTGTTGAAGAATGAGTAGAAATGGCAGGACTCATTTTAGTAACAACTCCACACATAAGACAGCCAAGAGCCCATAAATTCTGATTTCATGTTTATTGTTTTAGTAAAACGCTTGACATGTCCTGTGGGTGCTATTTCTTTTTTTTCAGAATAAATGTGTTTATAGGGGATGTAAGATAGTGTTGGTCAGTTCATGTCACCGCACTGTTGTAGAATACCACACTGGAAAAGCACAGAACAACATACTGTATAATTTGTATGTGCAAGTATTTATTCATATGTGGCTAACTAGTTTTGGTTACATATTTCCATGGTTTAAAATGGCATCTTACCAGGGAAGGAGTGAGTATTGGCTGAGAATTCAAGTAGACTTTAGAAAACAGTAAGTAGAGTCTTGGTACACTAAGCCACTGCATATAGTGGAGCAATATTAGTATGTGGATGTATGGCTTACTCCATTTTATTGCTGCTATTAAAATAACTATCGTCAGTCTCTATAGTTTTCTTTTAGTTCTTATTTTTGAGGTATATAAAATAGCATCTACTTGAATTAAGGCAGTGTACTTATTTTCAGCTAAATAAGGATGGGTGTGTGATAACCTTCAGGGTCATTTGTACAGCTCCTGAAGTAGGGATGGATTTTTTTTGCAGAATTGTTTGGCTGTAATCAACATAGTTATTCACCGGGAACAGAAATCACTGTGGCTGTTACAGACCCCAGCCAGAAGAGCTGAATTGCTCACATTCACCAGACTGTTAGCATTAGAGAAACACAGTTTCTTTCTAATCAGGTGAAGCATGAAAAAAAAAAATTAAAGGTGTTGTTCCCAGCCAATCATTAGGAACGCATTCAGAACCTGGGATCAGGAAGGAGGGAGCTTTCAGAGAGCCAAGGAGGATGGTTCTGGTTGGAAGGTGCATTGACGATGAGACTCTCCGTTCATGGGTTGGTGTAAAAACCATTTGCTTGGGAGGTTCACCTAGACTGGTTGAAAAATTAGATCATGAAGGGTAGATAAATAAAACCATAAGAGGCATAGACAGGCGAGTCCAGTGGTTCCTTCTCTTCTCACTGAGGGCTCTGTGTGTTTGATTAATAAGGACCTACAGCACATTACCTGCTCATCTTGCTAGGAGCTCTTCTGAGACAGCCGGCATTTGATGTGACAGCCAGAGGATAAACTGCTGCCTCAGGAAATGCTTTGCCTTTGACTGATTGCTGGATGGCTGGAAAATTAATTTTGGCACTTTTCCTTAAGTCGTTTTGGTCCCATTCCTTAATTTTTCTGCTGGGAAACATGTCTTCACATTATGGTTAAAAATACATTGGTGATACAAATGTGGGGAATAGCATGTGCTATTTGCGGAGAGAACTTGTAGGCTGGGACAGTTCCACTTCATATAATAGGAATGATGATTTTTTTTTCTCAGAACTCCCCTTCCAGCTAAGTTCAACGTCAGTAATTCTCTTTGCTGGCTGCTCACAGTATTGAGTTCATGCTTGAGCTCCTGAGTCGGGGATGAGGGGCTAGGTTTCTTTTCCCACATTGGGTGCTTGTATATAACTAACCCTCCCTACCCATATTCAGTATCTCTGGACACCTACACTTAGCAGGAGGCATTTGTGTGGGGTAGTTCAGGGCCGGAACTCTAAATCCTGCTTGTGCCACTGGTTGGCTTTGTGGTGGCACACGCCTTTAATCCCAGCACTCGGGAGGTAGAGGCAGGTGGATCTNGCTAGTTCTAGGACAGGCTCCAAAGCTACAGAGAAACCCTGTCTCAAAAAATCAGGAAAAAAATCAATGTATTTTACATTACATCTTCTCTCCTGTGGTGGTTCCGTTGACAAAAATAAGAGAGATGTGATTCTTTGTCCTTGCTTGTACACAGGCTTGAAACATCAGAAGCTAAACCACGATCAAATGTCATGGTAAAAGCCCTGATGTAAGCTAGGGAGAGTAAACTTCCATTTTCCTAGATTGGGATATGGTACAATGTCATAGTGTTAGATAGACAGTCAGATATCAACAGAATTGTTTGTCTCAGGGTCCAGCTGAATTCCTCATTTTAATCAGCAGCTTAGAAACCCAGAAACTATAAGGACAGGATTTTGATTTTTGGTCCAAAGAATAGAGTCTGGACTTGGGATGTAGCAGTTGGCAGAGTGCTTGCACGACATTGTTCCATCTCCAGCACCCAATAAACTGGGAATGATGATACACCCCAGACTCCCAGTACTTGGGAAGTAAAGGCAAGAAGGGTAGATGTCTGAATTCAAGGCCATCCTTAGTTTCATAGCAAACTCAAGATAGTCTTGGATATCTCAAATGGTAAAACATCGGATCTGAGTTTAATTTTTTGGTCCTTGGTGACATGGTGTTCTAAACTGCCATCAAGCTTATAATACCATTGTCTAGCCAGTGGAGGCATTCTGGTAAAAGACAAGGCTACAGACTTACTCTGTGTTCTGTTTGCCCTCAGCTCTTAGCCACTGGCTTCCCTCCGCTCTTGAGAACACTCTGTAATAAATAAACTCTACCTGTCCTCTGCACAGTGCCCTGTGTCAATGAAGGTTGCAAAGCCTGAGGAGTCAGGGGCCAGAGAAAGATCCTGGTGACATCAAGGCTAGTTCCTAGCCCTGATTCACTTACTCACATTCTTTCTTTATTGTGTTTTAACATCCTTGTGTTTAGGTATTAAAGAATAGTAGCATCAGTTATAATCTTGAGGGCTTTAATTTTTTAATTGTCATAAAATATACATGACATAAAAACTAAGCACTGTAACCAGTTTTAAGTGTATCTCTCATTGACATGAAGTACATTTGCATGGCTCTGTAACCACTACCACCATCCATTTTCAGAATTTTTCTCATCTTTCAAACTTGACACATCATACCTCAACCTCTGTGGCTGCCTTTGCACTGTCTGCTTCTATGGATTTTGGCCATGGACCTCAAGTAACCAATGCCCCACCTCCAAATATTTGTCTTTTGTGATTGTGATATTTTTTGCTTAGCATCATGTTCCCAGCGTTTCTCCATACTGCAGCATATGCCAAACTTATCCTTCTTGAGAAGGCTAAACAGTGTGCCTGTGAAGGTCTGCACATCCTTCCATGGACACTCGGGTCCTTTCCAACTCTAAGCTATCATAAGTAGTACTATCATGATCCCTTTTCATTTTCTCTAGTTATTGTATTCAGGAGCGGAATTGCTGGCTGTAGAGCAATTCTATTTTGAATTCAAGAACTACTCCACTGTTTCCCACAGAGCCTGTACCAGTTTACATCCCTACTAACTACATGTCTTTTGAAAAGATGTTAGTATAATTAAATTAGCAGTTGTGTGTGTGTGTGATGCCTTAATTAGAAATCTTAAAAACATTGTAGGTTGTGCATGCACAAATAGTTCTAAAGATGTACAGGTCTTAGAGAGTCAGGGCAATGCATCTTAAACTCCCTAGCATTTGTACAGTTGATTTGATGCTACTGTTTTGAGCCTTTTGGGTACCATCTGAGAATTTACCTAGAGATGTGGAAGAGGGATTTTGTTTGATAGAATTGTTTGAACATTTTTCCCTAGTTGTTTGCCTTTAGTCTACAATCACTTCAGACTAGCCACAGAAACAAAGTTTTGGGAAAAGTGAAAAATCAAAGGAAGTCAGATGTGTCTGGTAGGATGGTCACTCATATCCTAGTCAGGCCAACAGAAGGAGAAAGTGTGGGAAAGCAAACACCAGTTTAAAATCAGATTTAATCAGCCTCTAGAATAAGTCCTTCAATATAGAACATTTCAGTAAATATTTACTGAGTGAATGAATCAATGAAATATTTTTGCTAAGTTTAACAAAAGCATGAACAATATTGCTATTCAATAAAGAATGTTTCTACTTATTTACCAAATGTACTGATTAACCTATAATAAAATTTGTTCTAAAATGTTAATTCCTTATACTCAGAGGCATAAAAATAATGACCATAATTAAGCAATCAATATTAAAACCACATTAATTGAAGAATAACAGTAACATTAAGTTAAGGTTTATATTGTCAGTATTTTTAGAATTCACTTGTAATATTTAAACTAGAAAAAAGTGTCTGGAATATTATTAAAGAACTGTACAAACACAAGCCAAACAAAATCCTAGCATGAAGATAGGAAGTGGGCATGAAGTCTCATCCGTAGCTGAGGAGCTACTGACAACTGATAGCTGTTGGGAGAGGAGCATCAGTTTTCATATAGGGTGTGTCTCCTGGTAGGTCAACCGTACTCCAGGAGATGAACACACATCCAAGTATATATGGGCAGTGCAAATTGACTTGATGAGTTAAAAGATTAAAAGAGAGAGAGAGAGAGAGAGAGAGAGAGAGAGAGAGAGAGAACAGAAAGTTATATGGATAGGAGTTGGGGGAATCTGGTAAGACTTCTAGGAGAGGGTTGATTAAGATAAACATACATTGCATGAAATTGTCGAAGGACTGATAAAAGTATTAAATAACAAAAATGATCTAATTGAAAAGACTGTTCAAAAATATACAGGACTCTCATACTTTAGGCAAACTACTTTCCCACAAAGCCCTACTTAAAGTTTTATAATTAACTATGGTTCATATGGTATCCTTTGCATCATCAAAAGAATTATGGCAATATTGTTACTAAAACATTCTATATTATGATATGTTTACTAAGGCATACTAAACTTCACTTAAATTAGAGTTACTAAATATCTTATTTGAAGAAAATTATTAAGAACTTAGATTTGGAGAAATTAAAAAATTCATGCTTAGCTAAACACATTATGGTTAATTTTTTTTAAAAAATTATACCATTTAGTAACATCTTTTGTTGGTTGACACCTTTTTTAACCCCCTCCACTCTGGGGAAGACCTGTGTATAGATAATCAGCCGACAGCCCACAGCACTGGGGCATACAGGACACCAGACATACAGGAGCAGACATACAGGAGCTCCTTCCAAGAAGCTTAACTTACAGCCTAATTGCTCAAGCTGAGCATGAAGCAGATAAAAAGCATGGAAGTAGGGAGCATTTCATTTACTTCTCAAATTTTCATTCTGGATTTTGGCTGCCAGGGCATAACCACATAGTTGAAGTCACTGATCTTTCCCAGGTTCTCATTTCTTCTTCAGATCTCAGTGTCGTGTTTCTCTCAGTTAACTGGCTGATCAGCCATGGCCAGCATTCCTCACAGCACAAGAACAGGACAGCTCATTTTAAAGAGCTACGTTGTGAATGGAACAACTTCCTGTTGCCGTCCTGTAACTTGAGCCATTGCAGGAAGGTGCAGCCCAAAGCCAGCCAAAGAAGCCACTGAGATTGATTCCTCAACTCCCAGAGTGATTCAACCTTCTGGTTTAATTTACTAGTTTTCAAAGATCAACTCCTATGAAATCACCTTGCTTGGAGATGGTTGTTGGGAAGCCCAGCTAGACCTTATTATAGAAAATTAATGAAGTCTTGGGCATGACCCCTTTGAAACATCTTTTTTCCAAAGTAAGAATATATAGAGGGTAGTGCATATACACATGTGTGTGTTTGCTTGTGTAAAAGTCTTTAGACAATACATTAATCTATCTTAAAAATTAGTATTCTACCACTCAGAGATACTGTTCTGCTATAAACATTTGTATACATTTTCATATGGTCCTATAATATAAAACCAGAGAGAACTTTCAACAATAAAATCACAGGATGGGGTATATGACTCAGTGATTAAGAGTACTCGCTGCCCTCCCAGGGGACTTGAGTTCAGTTTCCAGTACCCACATTGGGTGGCTCACAACCACCCATAACTTCAGAAGATCTGATGCCTTCTTCTGGCCTCCTTTGGTACCCACATTCACATGGCATTTACTCATGCGCGTGATCCATTGTGTCATCACACACACACACACAAGAATATAGAAATTTCATCAGGATTTCTCATTGTTTTTTTAAAATTTCGTGTTACCTGATTTATTTGTAATTTTTCATGAATAAAAAAGTATGTGTATGTGATTATGATGTAGAAACATGTTTCAAAAGTGGCACAAACCCACAGCTCCATGACTTCATCTTGCCTGTTTAAATACTTTATTGTGGATGCTTGAAATGGAAGCCCTGCATAGAAGAGTCTATGGTTTCAGGAATTGTGAAAACAGCTGCAAAATCACTCTCCAGAAATTTGTTTCAGTTGATAGCTTGTCCACCATGATTGTGGTTGGGTCCTAGATCCCCACAGCTTTAGAAATCATGAGGGTGCCAAGCAAAGCAAGGGGCTAGAGACGTATCTTAGCCAGAGTGTGCACAGAGTCATGAAGACCCAGGTTTAGATCCAGGACTCATATAACAAGCTGCATATTTACAAATGCCTGGGAACCCCAGCTCTGCAATATCCAACACCCTCTTCTGGTGCACTTACCCACACACATACATTCATACTCTCATACAGACTCGGGAAGACACACATACACGCAGTCACACACAGTCTCTCTCTCTCTAACATACACACACATGCAATGAACCTTTTTTTTTGAGAGCAAAGCAGTGCTTTGAAGGAAATCTACTGAAGCGTAATGGGGACTCTGTGGGTCTGCCCCCAGCTGCTGAGGAGATCATCCACCAGGAAGGTCATTGTGTCACTAGTGTATTTACTTGTTTAAGGCTATCGGTCCAGTTCCCCTCTGTCGGTTTGTGGCTATATTTTAAACCCTCTTGCTGTGCATTTTTTTTCTTAGATTGAGGAAGACACGTGGCAGAAATACTACCTGGAAGGAGTCTCCAATGAAATGTACACAGAGTATCTCTCCAGTGCCTTCGTGGGGCTGTCCTTCCCTACTGTTTGTGAGTAAGTGACTGTTGACTGGACGCTCTTTGCCTTCGTGGGGCTGTCCTTCCCTACTGTTTGTGAGTAAGTGACTGTTGACTGGACGCTCTTTGCCTTTCAGGGGTGTTTAATGGGTCTGAAAGGACAGCCTCAGCCTCTCCTTGCTCTGGTTGGAACACTTGGCTGTCCCCAAGGGCTCCTCTGTTCTCAGTCCTGCATGTCTGCGGACAGGAAATCATGTCCTGACAAGGTCCTGCCTTCTAGTGCTACGCTGCCTCTTACTTATCCTCTAGGTCCAAAAATCTTGAGGTTGAAGCCCTGATTTGTACAAACTTAGAGTTTTTGCAGCTCGTCTGTACATCTTCTGTAACCCCACTGTGGGAGGGAAATCTTGGAAAGGTGGCATGAACTCAGGTGGCCCTTGGTTTACTTTGTTTCGTTTATTTAGTTTTCTATTTATTTATGGTGCTAAAGTTTGAACCCAGGACTTTACCTTCAGCACATTATCTGCTTTTAATACAGAGAAAAATCAAATCTTGCCAGTTCCAGGATAAAGGAATTTTAATCTCCCTTCTAAATTAAGTCCTTGATATATAGACATCCAAAGTGCTTTTGCTATTTACTGAGGAACTATGCTGCCAAGTGCACAGAAGGCCCTTCAAAAGGTCCTGCACACAGCTGACAGGCTCAAATAGCATGACTCGGAACTGGTTCCCAGAACACCTGCAGTAGGTCATACCCTGTACCCCTGGAAGATCAGGAATTCCAGGTGTCCACCTTGAGGTACAACAGTACCCTCAGACTCACAACTTAGACTCCCTTGACTGAAATAAAATCAAATAAGGGTCATGTTCCCCACATACTCTGAAAGCAGTGGATCTCTAAGCCTGACCTACTAGTACCTGACTCCGTAGCAAAGGTCAATAAATGGTCTCACTGATGAAAACTGGGGAGAACCAGGTGAATCTAGGCTGAGGGAGAAAGAGCACTTACTAGCCAAGCTTATCACCTGGGATTCTAGAGCTGGAAATATAACAGTGCTGAATCAAAACTGAGAGCCCTTCATAGTAAAGGAAACCCAGGGTCTTTGGGACTCCTTTTCTGCTTTGTATGCAGAAGGGAGGGGTGGGGACTCCTGCCAGGGAGCACGGCAGGTGTTCTCTGCCAGTCTCCAGGCCCAAACCCCCAAGCACTCCAAAATGGTTTGGTTGTTTACAGAAATTTCTTGCCCTGTCCCTAAGCGATAGTTTAGATGCTAAATGAACTGGAAAAGTGAATAGGTAATTGATTTGGAAGGAATTCTTTTCTGGAAACCGAAGCCCTGGTGTAACTCCCGTGAGCAGCTTTCCCAGCGAGCAATGTCTCTTTCAAAGTTAACCATTCTGAGATGCTGGGAGGTTCTCCTCCTCTGTAGCTCAGCCTGCTTTGGATGGGCAGTCTAGAGAAGTCAGAATACCCAGGGAACACACCAGGGCTTTTTAAGAAGGCCCTTGAAGCCCTCTGTGGACTTTACAGGGGTGGTCAGGGCATCAAGGCAGAATTGGCAGCGGAGTGGGGCCCTGTGATGTTAGGGATGCCAGCTGGGAAGTTCCGAAGCTCTTTTACTGGGCCACTGATTTTCCCGGTTTAACTGGTGTTGCACCTGCCAGGCACACTCCCAGGGAAGCTGTCTGGCTCTTGCAGCTTTTGTACCTTTTTCTTCCTCTTCCCCTGGGGAAAAAAGTCAGTTCTTTTAAAGACTAAGGGTGAGGACTGTCCCCCCAAGAGGCTATAACTGGGGTAGCACTGGACCCATGGACTTGGTATTGTTTAATTTGCTCAAGGCTCGTTGCTGGTATTTCTGGACCATGTTATTTCACAAAACCAAACAAAGCAAAACCTGGATCTCCGAACTCTCTTTAAAATCACAGTTGGCCACACCGGATCCATGTTTCTGGTTTCCACTGGCTTTAATGAAAGGGCGGTGTAAACTTTCTCTAAGTCAGCTTAGAGTGACACCAACAGCCCAGGTCAACTCTGCCCCCTTCCAGCCACGGAACTCCATCAGCCTTTAGTGCCAGCTCAGGAGTCAGGCAAATAGCAGCTGCGTCACCCAGTTACAGCCTCTAGGGGGAGCAGTTCTCACCTGTCATCTTTAAAAGGACTGACTTTTTCCCCCGGTGGCAGAGGAAGAGGGTGGGAAAGCTAGGTGTGCCGAGGCAGCTTCTGAGGGTGCTCTCTTGTCAGGCACGGCACTAGTGAATATGAACTATTTATTTCTCTTGATTGATTTTCGTCTTTAGAGCATGTTCTAATGAGGGAAAAGATCTCTTAAACGTACCTCGTTGTCAGTGAATTTAGTATTTGTTCAGTAAAGCTTTTGAATGAAAAAAAAGCAACTTCTGATGTGAGTGAGAATGTGTTCAGCCTGGTGCTATTACTCCTTTAATGCAGCAATTCGGCAGAGGTGGAACTAATCAATAAAGAAAGGACAGTTAATGAGATTTAGGAACAACCCAAAACATTGAAGCTCTCTTCAAGCATTTGATTATCTTGAGGCTTAATTATCTGTGTTTTCTACTTTAAATTAAAGAAAAGCCATAACTCAAAGTTACCAGCAGTTTAATGATAACACTCTTCAATTCAGGTTAATTAAAGCACAGCTGTAATTAGAGTGTAGCGTTGTATATCACTAGGCTGCCGCGTAAGTATTTTCATTACTGTAAGAATTGGCTATTCAATTTCAAGACGGCATAAAGGACGCCCAAATATATCTTAAGCCGGTTTGTGGAGACGGAAAAGAATCGGGGAATATTGTGGGTGTAATAAAGCACAGGTAAACATACATATCTTCAGAGTAGTCTCCATGATTATGTAGCTCACCAAAACGGTACGCCGGCAATGATGCTGCGAAGCATGGGAAGAAATGGTGTGCCCTTTCCCGGGCTGGCAACAGCATGCCACCCAGCAGGGGGACTGGTGCAACCCAGAGTTTTCTCAGAAGTGAGGCAGAGCAGTCCCACGAAGACAGAAGGTGGCAGATACACAGGTGAACTGAAGGTCTTCTCTGAGGAAAATGGAAAGGCCGGTGCAATGCAGGAGAGGCAGAGGGAGGCCTCCAAAGCCACCGTCATCAGGAGATCGTAGCCATGGTGTCAGCTTTTTGCATCTTCCCTGTGTGTGACCAAAGCTGGGACATTGTTCCCAAGCCAGAATCTAATTTAGACAAAATGAACAACTGTATGTAGCCATTGTCTGCATTCATCTGCATTTTCTCCCAGATACACAAAATAATGGAGTGATGTTTATAACGACAAGGCAAGGGGTGTCAGCATAATATAAACATCTTATTCTGTGCACAAGAGACCCCTTAGCTTGAAACTGTGAGACTCAGGGGACCTGGGTGCACCTTTCCAAAACAACTTAGAAAACAAATGACAGAAAAAGGGTTCCAAGGGTCTAGTCTCATGCAACTGAGAGCAGCTTGGAGTAGGTGACAGTTGAAGGCTGAGTCATTCATGCTTTTGTGGGGAACTTACAAAATGCTTCATCGCCAGTTGTTAAATCTGGAGTAAGACTTAAAAAATATACATTAATTTTTTTTAAATGAGCAAGTGAGGTGATCCTTATATGAAATCTGAGGACATAAAACTGCCCCATCCCTTCCTGCACAGCACCCCGTGCTCTGGGCTGATAGCCTCTGTGTCCTGCTTTGAGCAGGACAGAGCATAGACTCACAGGTGGTCACATCTTTTAAGTTTATGTTAAGATCTGAGCCTTTGGGAGCTGGAGAGGTGGCTCAGCAGCTAGGTTGAGAATGTTTGCTCCTCTTGCAGACCAGAGTTCAGTTCTCAGGGCAGCTCAAAACCATCTCTAAATCCAGCTCCAGGGAGTCTCATGCCTGCTTCTTTCTTGATAGGTACCCACACCCATATGCCCACACACACACATGCACACACACACACACACACACACACACACACACACTTTTAAAAGATCAGGACTTTTGCATTAATTTTGTTTTCAGCAGCAGCTTGGGTTGTGACACCAGCACCCACCCATTTCCCTTTCTTCATCTCCCCTCCTTCCTAATTAAGTGCTTGTGAAGGCAGGGCTGGCCAGTGTCAATCCTACAGGAAGGCTAGGGTTGTGAAGCCACATTTTCCCTTATAGGATCTTATTCTTTAGCAGTTCACACAACATGACATGACACTACAGTGCATAGACTGAAGTCACAGGAAGTGAGGTCAGGCCCCCAGGTCAGCCACTTTCTGCGTTAAGATTCTTCCTGTATGTGTACTTTTCCTGTGATCTTATCAGATGTCTGGTTTTAGACTTGGTGCAAGTTATGAGAATCATTATCTCTCAGTACATGTTACTGATCTATCCTATCTCTCAGTTCTGCATCCTCCTCTACCCCCTTTTCCATCAAATGTAAGCAGGAAGAAAGGGAGGGAAGGAGGGAGGCAAGGAGGGAGGGTGGGCAGACATTGTAGCAGTTCCAGTTTCTTTTTACTTTTATTGATTAGTAAATTCTCCAGTTATTAGTCACAAGTCACTAGGACAAAAATGTAATGAATTAAAATATTTTCACCAATGTGTTAAGCTTGTTGTCTTAGACTTTTTCTTTTTATCTTAATTGATTTCATTGAGCTCTACATTTTTCTCTGCTCCCCTTCATTCCTCTCCCTTCCCCTTCAACCCTCCCCCATGGTCCCCACGCTCCTAATTTACTCAAGAGATCTTGTCCTTTTCTACTTACTATGTGGATCAGATCCATGGGTGTCTCTCTTAGGGTCCTCATTGTTATCTAGGTTCTCTGGGATCGTGAATTTTAGGATTTTTTTTGCTTTATGTCTAAAACCACTTATGAGTGAGTACATTTGATATTTGTCTTCTTTGGTCTGGGTTACCTCACTCAATATGATGTTTTCTAGATCCATCTATTTGCCTGCAAATTTCAAGATGTCATTATTTTTTTCTGCTCTGTAGTACTCCATTGTGCAAATGTACCACATTTTCTTTATCCATTCTTTGGTCGAGAGACATTTAGGTTGTTTTCAGGTTCTGGCTATGACCAACAATACTGCTATGCACATGTTTTTGTGGTACAATTGAGCATCCTTTGAGTATATGCCCAAAAGTGGTATTGTTGGGTCTTGAGGAAGGTTATTTCCTAATTTTCTGAGAAANTAGTACTCCATTGTGCAAATGTACCACATTTTCTTTATCCATTCTTTGGTCGAGAGACATTTAGGTTGTTTTCAGGTTCTGGCTATGACCAACAATACTGCTATGCACATGTTTTTGTGGTACAATTGAGCATCCTTTGAGTATATGCCCAAAAGTGGTATTGTTGGGTCTTGAGGAAGGTTATTTCCTAATTTTCTGAGAAATCACCATACTGATATCCAAAGGGGCTGTACCAATTTGCACTCCATCAGCAATGCAGGAGTGTTCCCTTCATCCCTCATCGTGTTCAGCATAAGTTGTCATTAGTGGCTTTGATCTTGTTGTTGCCTTAGATTTGATTAACTATGAAACATGGAAACTTAATAAAAAATTCTTTTGAATACCAAGTAAAGAATTTGTTTTCCCTTTAGTGCCATCTTCAGAGTTTGAAATTGGACTGAGGGAGCTAATGTCCATCCTAAGGAAGCTACAGTGCTCATATATGCTTGCTCAGTGGGCATCTGGAATGGAGGCGTTATGCTCTTGGAGAGTCTTCCTGTGGACTAAGGGAGGATTCCTGGAAAAGATGCCTTTTTATATGAGCTGATCCTCTAAGAAACTTGGGTTCAGGAAGAGGGTCAAGGTCAAGTCCCAGGAATCAGAAAAACTGGATCATGCAGCACCATAGGGAGCTTTCTCCATACACATGCTCCGTTGAGGTTTCCTAACGAAAACCCTGTAGATGCAGGAAAGGGCACATCAGTTACAGTGTGATATGTGGTGCTTTGAGCGGCAATAGTGATAGTAGTTTCATTGTGAGAGCCAGCAAAGGCGAAGATGTCCAGGTAGGTGGGGTGGGAGAAGAAGGTGGGGTGGGCAGAGCGACCCAGAAGAAAGTAGATTTCAGCAATCAGATTGGCAAGAACACAGATTTCCAGGTCCCAAGTCTCACAGTGAACCTATTAGTCAGTCATTCATCACTTGCAAAATATAAAAGCTTAATTGTACGAGGTTTTACAGCTCAGAGGGGAGGAGGACAAGAGGGGTATTTAAAATACGACGTGTCTCTCGGTTACTCGGCAGCTGATGGAGGTGCTGAGCATTTAGTGCCTGGGTAACCTGAGGGCAGCAGCGGGCGGTGTGGAAGGGTCATCAGGCCCAAGCCCAGCTGCAAGGTGTGGAGACACTGTGCTGGCTTCAGGAGATGGAAAAGACTCCGGGGAGGGAGACTCTAATTTTCTCCTCACGTATCCACCTGCCTCCGTGTGCCTGGAATTCAGAAAACTGGACTCTTCCCATGTCATCTTGCAAGGACAGATCATTCAAAAGAAGCCACACGAGGAAGGTTAAGATTGGCACAGCTCAGACAGAGAAGGACAGAGACGGGCCTCTTGCCCAGTTGAGTTCTCTGATTCCATTGATTGTTTACAAAAGATCTTCCCATCTCAATGTGAAACGGGAGGCCAGACAAGCCCACTTGCTCCATGGTAGACTCCTGTAGCCTGATGCCAGAAAGGCACTTTCCTGCAGAACTTACGTAAAAACTTAAGTTGCATCTTTAAAAAAAATATGTATTATCTGCTGGGTAGTAGTGGCCCATGCCTTTAATTCCAACACTCGGGACTCAGAGGCTGGTGGATCTCTGCATTTGAGACCAGCCTGGTCTACAGAGCTAGTTCCAGAACAGCCAAGGCTGCACAGAGAAACCCTGTCTCAGAAAAAAAAAAGTTCAGAGATGGTTCTATCTAGTCTCTTATGTTGGGAGTTTTGTAAATAGGGCTGAACACACATGAACATGTATGACATGAGTGTAATAACTGCTCCTGCTACAGGAACTGACAAGGTGGCAAGTACTTCTTTCTATACCATCAGATAAACCACTAACAATAAGCCCCACTAAAACCCTCAAGCAAGGTTTTAAGGGCTGATGCAGATTCAGAATTCTGGACAGGGGAAAAGGCCAGTCATTGGGCAGGAGATTCAGTTAGAAGTGGGGTTGCTGCTAGGGTCTCACCTGTCTGCTGAGTGTTGAGAGCAAGCACACACCCTATGTTGTATGTCTCAGAGAAGAATGACAGTCATACTTCTCCCAAAGGGCATTTGCTACTACTAAAAATACTCAGAGAATTAAATTATTTTGACGTTTAAATGTCTTAGGATCTTCTAGGGAGGAAAGACACTCTGTGTGTGTGTGTGTGTGTGTGTGTGTGTGTGTGTGTGGTAGGCACGCATGGATGTACATGTATTTGAGAGTAGGTGTACTCTGAAACCTTCCCCCATTGACCCTTATCAAAGCTATGAAGAAATGAGGTCTAGCATCATCCCCTCTAACATCCCAAATCCCTTCTATTTTCTTGGTGTTCAGTCTTACAAGTCTTTAATATATACATAATATATGTTACATATATACTAGACATTCTCATCTCCAGAAGCTATTTTTTCCAATTAAAGTTGAATATGGTTATTTCCCCTCCAGCCTCTTGATCCTAAAACCCGTTTCCCAGTCCACAGTATTTGTATAGCTTCTCGTGTTATTATGACAGTTATCCTGAAGTCCCGGGGCCTCTGGGCAGCTGGAGGGGAGCTGGTACTTTTTGAGAAACTGGCTTTAGAAGGCTTGATGGATTTAGACAGTTTAGAAACTGTTTTTCTGTTGTCTGCCACTTTCCTGGTGGCAGAGTCCTTTGCTCTAAGCCGCAGCTTTGCATCCACTTTGTAAGCACACTGGAAGGTGCAAACCCTATGACAGGTTTCCATGCTTAATTCACACCAGCAAGTAATCCTTCCAGTCAAGGGGACTGATTTAATGGCAGGGACAATTTATTTCTCTCTGGGTAGTTAGAGACAGCTGGACTCTAATTCTTAAGAGCCTTTGTTCAGGAACATCTGGGTTGAAAATGCTATAGTTAACAGATGATGTTGGCAATAAAAGGAAGGGGGCTTTGTATAATGGCATTATCAAGTTTGGTAGACCTCTACTTAATAATTATAAGGAAAGCAATCTAACTTGTTATTACAACAGTTTTATTGAAGATTGCTGGTTAAAACCTTTTTGTGACAAGTGGCATTGTCCCCCCACCTTGGAAAGGGAGAAAAAGATCATTTCGATTTTTTTCCCTATAACTTTTGCAACTAGTGACAACTTCCCATACTGGACATATTGGGAAATTTCATTTTAGAAACCAAGAATTAGACTCTCACTAATTTATGGCTGAGTTTGTCTTGTTTACTATATTGTGAAGGCTTTCTGGCTTTTTTTTTCTCTCTTGTTCTTTCACTAACCCTGATTATGCTTCGTGATTCTATACCTGTTCTGTATACATAGTAATCCAACAAGCTGAGCAAAGCCAGAGGAATGAAGATCGTGCCTAGATAAGGCTGAGCCAGGAAGGAATGGGCACTGTGGCACAGTGGAGAAGGTGGAACCCTTGGAGGAATCCCTTTTAACTAAATAAAGGATGGCTCCAGTGTGACTAGATTTGATTTGCAAAGGAATACTGAGAAGCCAGATCCTTTGAAGGAATACTGTGTTGTTCAAACAGTATGGGTCAACTTTGTATTGGGCTTCACTGGGCTTTCTCTGCTCATGTGAGAAGCAGCACCACACATTAAATGGAGACTGCATCTTACTTTTTTTTAATGCAAAAACTATTTGAATGCAGTGCCCATTCTACTTTACCAAACGAAAATAATTCGAGTTAATATTCAACCAAAGGACATCAGTTTTGGATTGTATGCAAACACATTCTTAGGCATGTGCCCTCCTGTAACACAGGATCTAGAAGAACCCAAGAATAAATGACTCTCTGTATCTTCAAATTAGATTCGCATCTTGGCCTAATGGTTGGAAGGCAAATGTTAGATTCCCAGAGCTTATCATGATTATTATCTATTATTATTTCCATTTGTATCTTTCCCAGTCTGTTGGCATCTAATCTAACAAGCAAGACAAAAAGCATCTTATTTCAGGATTCTGCACTCACTTCCCACGCTTTGTTAGCTCTCTATTTTGTTTTCCTCTCCATTGTTCTAGCCTCTCCTGTGAATCTCCTGTCTCTTCATCCAGTTTGCTTCATGCAGCCTTCATCAAAAGCTTGTTCTTTACACTCCCAGAATGCCAGGGAGGCAAACATGTGCCCTATCTACTAGAGACGTTTAGCACATGGAGGGGGTGATCATAAAATTACCTTATTAGCTCCCCTTTTTGCTGATGTAGGCTTGATTTCCACCACTGCCCCCCTGGACCTCCGATCACACTCCACACCTCTGTCATATCCTTAGACCAAAGGATGTTAGTGCTCTCTGTAGCAGTATCTAAGTGTGATTTGAACACTCAAAGAGAGCCATACTTCTCTTTGTGGGTTAATTGATGGTTTATCGGTGTGGTTTGCAAATACTGAAAAGATACATGTTTGAGCAATATTTAAAATGTAGATGAGTATAAGGAGGCAGGCAGATGGGAGGGTGGAAGCTGAGCAGTTGCAAGAAGTGGGCACTGGGGGACATTGGAGAAGGTGTACCTCTTGAGGAGTCCTTTTAGCTATATGAAAGAGGCTCCAGTATCACATTTGATTTACCAAGAAAAACTGAAAATCCAGGTCTTTTTTAAAATAGGAAATTGCATGTTGGTGTCTATTTCCAGTTTTTTAAGGAATACTGTGTGGTCAGACAGTATGGGCCAACTGCATGTTCAGCTCCACTGGGTTTTCTCTGCTCATAGAGGAGCGGCAACACCACATATATTACATGGAGACTACATCTCTACTTATTTCTTTAATGCAGAAGCCATTTGACCTTGAGCTTGTGGATTTTCCCTCCTTTGCCTTCAGTTAATCTTCTATATAAGAAGGGTATGAGGTGCTGGAGAGATGGCAGGTCTTGTAGAAGACCTGGGTTCATTCCCCAGCACCCTTATGACAGCTCATAATCATCTGTCACTCAGTGCACAAGATCGCCTGGATCAGATTGACCTTCTTGCATGAGGAAAGTCCTTGATTCTCAAACCCAGCTGAGTAAATGGCACTGTAGCAACTAAGAGTGAACACATTCACCCTACTGCATTTGATCCTAGTCAAAATGAGGTAATGAAATGTACACTTACTAGGAACCACTCTTCCTTCCCACCAGTAGGGTTAAATCTATAAAAGCAATTAAGAGCTTTGATCCCACAAACTATGAGAGTCCTAAATAAAAATGGCAGTTCTCCACAGGACACCAACAAATTAATTTTGAGTGATCACTGCTGAGATCTGCAGTTTTGTATGAGAGGAGCAGGCCTCTTTTTCATCCCAGCCACCCGGCTCCTGGCTGCCCCGAAATAATCACACAAAAGTTGTATTAATTAAATTACTGCCTGGACATTTAGCTTTAGCCTCTTAATTGCTAACTCTCACATCTTGATTCAACCCATTTCAAAAAATTTGTATGTCACCACAAGGCCTTGGCTTACTGGGAAAGATTCAGCATGTCTGACCTGGCAGCTTCATGGCGGGCAGCTCTCTCTGACTCTGCTTTCTTCCTTCCAGAATTCTGCTCTGTCTTCCCCGCCTACCTGAGTTCGCCCTATCAACTAGGCCAAGGCAGTTTTCTTTATTCAACCAATGAAAGCAACACATCCTACACCAAGATCAGATATTTTTGGCTACTATTTACATTCGATAGTGTGTGCTTGATCCAGTAATTTGCTTCAACAACTAATGCATAAGTTTATATAATATTTTAACAACAACAACAACCCGATTTAAATGCCAGAAAGAATAGCAGCACAAGGAGTTAACTGCATCCTGTGGAACACAAACTAAGACAATTTTCCTTGCTGGAGCTGGTGATACTTGGGTTGGAGCTTCAGAATTGTTCTACACAACCACCTTAAAGTCCAGGTCATTAGACTCCTGGCAGGAAGCAGAAAGCCTTCAAATCAATTGTAGGGAGAGCCCAGATACCCTCGTATGGAAATGCTCCTCTGAAATCCGACTATCTGTGGATGGTAATACCAAGGAGCCCGATCTCCCATGCAAGAAAAGCAACTGGTGTTATTCCCTAAAGAGAATGGGAGGCTCTCGCTGTGCACCAGCACTTTCCTTGAGAGCCGCACATATTTATGCCTAACCTATCTTATTAAGTCAGTTCATCACCTGAAACCAACCACAGGGGCTGAGGAGCTGGCAAAGTGCACCCTGTGCAAGCGTGAGGACCAACCCCTAGGATCCATGGAGAAAGGCAGGTCTGGGCATATGCATTTGTAATCCGAGTGCTGGGGAGATCCCCGAAGCAGACTAGCCAGACAGCCTGGCAGAATTGGTGATCTCCCATAAGAGACGTGTCTCAAAAAACAATGTCTGAGCAGCAATACTCAGGGTTGACCCCTGGCTTCCACAATGTACACATGTACCCCTCGCATGCATGTATCCACACACAAAGTCACATCAACTCCGTGTCTCTCATTCACTTAGAATAAGCAGCATGTGCCTCGTTGGGACAAGCAGAGTCCTCATGACCTTTCACCCCACCTTGCTCTCTGACCCACTCATGGCTTGTCTTGACTTGCTCTTTCAGTGCTGGCTCTGCAGGCTCTGTGTCTGGTTCTCAAACATTTAGACCTTTTTTATGACTCAGGACTTTTGTTCTTGCTGTTTCTATCCACCCAGAGATCCCTTTATCCTTGCCCTCTCGTTCCTCCTCAGTGCTCTCTGCATCTTTCAGGGTGGCCCTCTTGGACTATTACAGACTGACGCACCTATCCCCCAGTTACTACTATTGATCTTCATGAGTGGTTTTATTTCTACATAGGATTTGTCAAGATCTTAGAAATTTATTATTGATTCACTTGTATATTGGCTTAAAATTGTACTTTCCCTAAAAGCACACTTCACAGAGGGGAAGATGTCTCTTCCTCTAGGTCAGTTAGAGGCCTAACTTAACCACTGGATGGGTTGTGTGGGCATTCTGGGTCTTAACTTTACCACCAGTCCAACAGGGGTAGAAACAGAAGGATGGGTCTCCCATGGAGGAAGGTGGCAAGTAATAAGTAGAGCCACCAAGGAAGGCCTTAGCCTAGGACCTCATCCCTCATCCCCTTTACAATCTTGAAACTAAATAACCAGGGTTCATTTTTCATTATCACTTGAGAAATGTTTCATTATTTAATATCTCCTAAAATATATGATTTAATGCTTATTGTAGAAACATGTGATACATAATATATGTGGTTCATTTTTTCTTTGTGTGAGCTCTTAATCTCTTTAAATAGTCAATCTTAATCTAAATTTTACTACATTATTTTCAGGTTTATATCTTATTCTTTGTGACTCTAACATCTTAAAACAGTTCTCAGAATTCATTTTGAATTTGGCAGCCTTACACCCTACTGTACCATTCTTCATTTAACCTTTCCCTTTGAGTTTTCTACTCCACATGACTAGCACTACCTGAATCTCTTTATGCACAAGCATCATGTTGTGACACCTCTTTTTATTTTCTTGGAGCTGAGACACAGTGAGTAGGATTCATCTGTTTATGGAGGCCCTCTGTGGTAGTGGCTCCGTTTGCTGTGCACTGTGGGGGGCATTCCAAACACTTTGAAGACTTGTCTGTGGCCAAGGAGAGAATGGGAAGCAGCCACAGCCAGCATAAACTTAGCTAGGAGCTAAATGATGTAGATGCAGGCAAGGTGCTGGCGAGGTTTGAAAAATAAAATCTATAAAGATAGCAATAGCTAGAATATTGCTTGGAGCTGGTGATTAGACTGGTTGTGGCCTGTGAAAGTGGTTTAGAAGAGAAGAGAAGATACTGGGGTGCAGAGGGGGTACAAGAGTGAAGGTGGGGAGGCAGGAACAAGCCAACAGAGAGCAGCCTGGTCTGCAGCCCAGAGCCCTGCGCAGAGGAGGTGAGGCAGCTTGGATGAAACCAGGAGTGAGAAAGCTGTCGTCATGCGCTGGGCACTTAGATGGAGGCTAAGTATTATTACCGTCGTCATTCCAAGCACATGGGGGGGCTGCTCTGAACAACAATATGAGCCATTTGTACAAAAGGCCAAAATGGAATCCAAATAACAGGTCACACTGCTCCAAGTCTCTTCCTCCTGCTGCAGTTAACATTTTACTACCCGGCTGAGTAACTAATGAATCTGGCCGCTGTAAATCCCCAGGAACAAATCTCTGCTTGGGGTCTGTGTCTAGACATCCAGACCAGAGCCCAATTTGCACTTTGAACATCCAGTCCCTTATCACTTGTGGGAAATCAGCTTTAATGGAGAAGATGTGGAGGTGTCATTTTACTGACCCTGCCTTTGGCACCTGGGGGTAGACTGAGGGTTCCCTGGATAATGACTGCATTAGGGGACTGGCAGTTCCATAAGGTGTTTGTTATGAGACTCTGCTATTCACAGTCGTTGACTGGGAGGCCTCTCTGTCTCATTGCAGGCTGTGCTTTGTGAAGCTTAAACTCCTGATGATAGCCATTGAATACAAGTCTGCCAACCGGGAGAGCCGGTAAGTTGACGTTCATGTTTGAAGTGTACATCCTGGGAGGGGTCCGTCCACTTCCTCTTTCTCACTTTATGAATTATTTGCTTGGAACCCAGTGCAGCACCTCAAGAATCCTGCAAAACATTTCAAGACACTGCAGCTTCTGTTTCAGACCAGCCTGTCACCCCATGCTCCACTGGGCACCCAGACATTTCTTTGGAAGACAAGAGAGAGTAGCTCCACCAACTATGCTATTCCTACCCTTTATACAAGAAAGCAGGAACGAAGGACTCTCTCTTGAAGTTCTTTTTACTGCTGTAAGCAAAAAGCAGGTGGCCTCAGGCCTTCTTTCCAGCAGCCTGTGGTAGAGTGGCAATGGGAGGGGCCAGCTCTCTCAATAGCCGATCTGCAAGCAGCCTATTGTGGACCATATGTGTTTCTCCCACTGCAGCCATAGCCAGGTGGCAGAATATCAGCTTTGTGTAAATTAGCCAGAAGAGAAGAGCTCTGAGGCAGGAGCTCTCATTATTTATTTATTTTTTACTTAATGATGTGCAAATCAGACCAGTGAGAGACAAGGTCTGGTTGAAATAGATAACACCCCAGTCGATACATGACCTTACTGCTGGTTGGTGGCAGCACTGTATGAGCAGGAATCTGGTAGCGGTGGTGGGAGGCCCTAGGTGCCTTGTTGATAACACAGATGATCTTGGATCCTCAATTCTTACTCATAGTTTGGGGAGAAAGATAGCTGCTTAAAAGATAGCCTGACTTTTGTTCTCTGAAACGATGTATCCAGATGCTGTTCCTGCTCTAGCGAGGCTTTTGCTCCTATGTGTTCCCAGGGCCAGAAGGGTAGCTCACCCCAGCACATGTCTTCATAACCGAACAGAATGCAGGGCAACACTTAAAAAGTTCTACTAGCCTCATTCAAGGAGTTTTGTCAGTCTTGATAAATGACCACACACACACACACACACACACACACACACACACACACACACACGCCTATTTCTAAATATGTGTCTGTGACATAAACAAAAGGAACACTGGATCACAGGCAAGTGGATCCTCTGTTGTCCCTCCCCTTAACTGTCAGGTCAGATTGTCCACAGCCAATCTGATCAAATCCCAAGTTACTTTGAAAATCCAAATCAACCAGATACTGGAAGAGAAAATGGTGGATTTGGTGTCCTTTTGTAGAACACTGTGGTAGCAATTTCAAAACTATGCATGGAAGGATACATTTTTCTTTTCCTTGTTGACAAAGGAAAGACTATTAAAAGTATTATTTGAGCCCAAAAGAGCCATGGCCATTTGTCTGTCAACAGTTAAAGTGGGGTTTGCTAGAGTTACCATTAGCCCACCTTTATACTAGCCTTACCTGGATCCACGTGTGTGGAGGAAGGTCCTTGGATTTTTTTGGGGGGGTGGGGTAGGTTGTGAATGGCAATTTTTGTGGATCAGAAGACCTCTCTCTATCGCTTTTGTGCATCTCTCTCCAAACAAACATAAAGAAAAGGAAGGAAGGAAGGAAGGAAGGAAGGAAGGAAGGA
>LOJH01008101.1:0-17143 GCA_001685095.1 Ellobius talpinus | reverse complement strand
CTGATGGACTTCCCCTTAGAGCTCAGTCTAGCCTGTGCCACACGGAGCACCTGTCTGATGGACTTCCCCTTAGAGCTCAGTCTAGCCTGTGCCACACGGAGCACCTGTCTGATGGACTTCCCCTTGAGCTCAGTCTAGCCTGCATGGCACAGAGCACCTGTGCTTATGGACTTCATATTTTTTTCCTGGATGGGCTCATTCTTTTGACTCCCTCAAATGAACCCATGCAAGCCTGTCTTAGCCTAACCTTTATACCTTCCTCATACTTCATATGCATACAAGTTTAATCTTCTCACCCTGTCCACAGGGCACATGAGGGTATTTGGGGATCCCAAGAGCTCTGGGGACATGAGATGCTGTCTATCTCTTGAATATCACCATAAAACTCAAGGAATGGAGTGATTATGTAGCCCAAGGTAAATCTGCAGTAACCCATTTCTAGATGTTGTCCAGAGACCACACCTTCACAAGGGTTCAGTTAGCGTTAGCATTGAATACAAAATAGAGAGTAAGCCAGTGGAGGTGTGAGGGCTTCATTACTCTGACGTTTTTAGTCACCTTGCTTATATTTATAGAAACCAAAGATTAAGGACATAGTGCATAGACTATAGCCTTTATTCTCTTAGGAACATTGTCAGTCAGGTATTATACTCTGCATTTTATAGTTCAGGAGGGTGAGACCTAGCTTCCTTCAAAGGAAGGATCCAGTGGTTATGATGCATGCACCTAAGTGCTTCACTAACATTGATTGCTAGGGAAGCTGAGGCTTGAGCACCAGGATGATCTCCACCAGCACTGACTTGATTAAAAGATGCTTGAAGACTGCACTAAACTACCTCAACCTACATTCTCTAGACTGCAATCCCTGATTTCACTGCAGGCCAATTCTTGTTCAGTCAGTGCAGATAAAGACCAGAGGAAAATGAAAAACCTCTCGGGCTAGGAACCCCGAGATCACCACATTTCACAGTGACACAGTGGGCTGGATCACTGTGGGACAGATAATGTGGCACAAAGCATGAGGGAAGGAAGCACAGGTCTTTGGACATATATGTCTGACCAAGACAACGTGTGTCAAATTTTACCTTCTGTACTCTGTTCTTCAAGTCATGCTAGAACCCCACTCACCCAGCCAGTTTGGGAGCCCTTCCACTCCCATGTAGATTCTTATCAATAGAGGCTTCCCAAACTTTTGGGAATATACTCTTAAGACTCCAGAAGTGTGTGGCATTATTCTATCATGTATAGTTTTTAATTCTATAACTTCATCACAGAGGATATTTTTGATAAGAAGCACAGTGTTCCAGTCCATCGAGCCAGGAGACCTCTGATGGAATGCAATATACTTGGACATTTTTCTGAGAATGACATGGTAACAGTAACCATAAATCAAAGGTATCAAGCTGTTTAGACATGATCTTCTTTGACAAAAGACTATTGTTAGTCCTAATGTACTCATAGGGAAAAGCAGTTGAGTTCTTGGTAGATTTAGGAACTCACCCAAAATTACCACTTCAATGCTAGAATATGAACCCAATTTCTGATTGCAGAGGCAGTCACATAGGAACTGCCTTTCGGGAAAACAAGGCAAAGATTGCACAAAATCTAGAACCCTGTGATCCTAAAATGCCTTACTTAATTGATTTTGAAAAGGAAATATAAACTATACAGTCTCACATGCACCTTAATAAGCACAATTTTTTTACATTCATTTAACCGCAAAAATTTGTATAATGTCTGACACCTTTGCCTCATGACTATGTTAATCAGAAGGCTTGTGATATGGGTGTGGGAATTGGCAGAGGGGTCATGATAAGGTCTCTTTGTAAAACCTCTGCCTTTTGCAATGTGTCCTTAGTGCGGACTGCAGGCCCATTAGGATGGACTGATGAGTTCTGATGTGGAAGGAACCTCATTGCTGCTGGTGGTTCTGGGGCAGAGCAGTCGCCTCTTCATTCTCTCTTATTATTTAGTGTTAACAGCAACCATGGCAATGGCACAGCCCCACTCCCTGCTGTCAGGTCTTGTAGGTAATGGTAGGTGCTCTTGTACTGGTCGCAGCTATGAACAGTAACCTCAGGGTGATGATCTGATCAGAATTCTCCCAACAGTGCAGAAGTTCGCCTGGGCTTTCCCTATTTTGCTGCAGAGAGAGAGAGCTGCTTTGACAACACTATCTCCTGGATCTTACCACTAGGCAAAGATCACATGTTAATTTCTCCCCTCCCCCATTTGTCTTGGGCAGCTGGGGGGTTTCAGTTAACCTGAGCCCAAACCTCTCTTGCCTTAATCGCCAGCTTTTCACATCAGATAATAGTGCTATTGTCTTTTGCTTCATCCCAAGTCGCTAACTTCTACACCTGATAAACCCAATGCCTCATCACTGTTTCTGCATAGGACAGCCCAGTGCTCTGCTTTTGATCAGCAGAAACTTGCTTGTTTCTCCCATTTATTAGATTAGGATTCTTTTATCTCTACTGCCACCCCGAACATAACTTGGCCAGCTAGTCCATTTCTAGCACTTGTAGGGCTGTGCATATTTAGGTTTATATATCTCTACAAGACAAGGCAGTTGTTTTGTTTCTGTTTTTAGAGATAATTTTCATTTGTCTTTAAGCTGCAGTGTGTCCCAATGACAGAATACTATTTTTACATCTTATTCATACAACCCATCCAATTTTATAGAAAGCAGACTGGAATCATTGGGTATATTTGACAGATAATAGCTTTCTTTATCAGTGTGTAGATCAGGTTCTTAATAGAGTCTACTTACATGTCCTTATCAAAGCCTCAAGGATGTGCAGTTTCATTATGCATTACATATAACATAGGTATCTTGTACCATTCCCCATGGAAATATGTGGTATGTATATATGTATGTTTCTGTATACCCATAGGGGTACTATTAATGCTCAGTCACCTAAGGGAAAGTGGGGGTTGCATAGAACTTCGTTAGGCTGAGTGTGTTTCAAAACTGACCATCAAAATCAGTTTCTAAATGGATCCATCCTGAAGAATGCGCTTCTAGTCATGTCTTCTGGGAGCAGCTAAGCAGCTCCATTAAGCAAACCCAGACCCAGATCTTTGATGTCCCTGACTTGGAGTGTGCTACCTGGAGCTAAATGATGGCATGATTGAACTAGATGTGTGGCCCAGTGAATGGCAGGCTCTAAGGAAAGATCTAAGGAACAAGACAAGTAGGGCCCCTATCAAGGCAACAGGATGGTGTCATCATCAAGATTTTATCCTGAACACCAGCTCACACTTTTGTCTTCTTTGTTTGTTTCTGTTCATTGAGCAGAATATTAATTAACCCTGGGAACCACCTTAAGATCCAAGAAGGTACTTTAGGATTTTTCATCGCAAGTGATGCCAAAGAAGTTAAAAGGTAAGAGTTGATTTTTATCTGCTTTCTTTCTGGTCCAACCCCAGACACTTAGATCTACTGAGACCTGCCTGCTCCGTATGTCCAAGACTCTACCTCCAGAAGTAGTGTAGTTGCTTCCTAGGGTGTCTTTTCCCACAGTCAGTTCCCTGTCTTTAGGTCAGAATACTAAAAATTTAGATCAGGAAACATCATTATCTGCCCCTTCATCTTACAAGGAAAGAAACTGAAGCCCAGAAAGCAGAAGTGACTTCAAGTCATTCTAATTCTTCCTGTTTTGAAGGAGATGCACAGGACTTCTGGCCCCTGTCTGAGGTCATTTCCCTAATATTGTATGGGTAAATGTCCTTGCATATGTTCTGATGTAAATGCCAAGAAGAACTTTAAACAGTTTGGATTAATTTTAGGCGGAACATTAAAATGCCCCTATCTGTGTTTGCAACTTTCTAAGCCCTGGCTAACGTTGTCAGCTTCAGTTGGGAAGCCTCTTTAGGTCTAGTATGAGGCTGGCACCAGGCTCCACGTTTCTGAAAATTTTTTATTAGTGTCTTTATGCCTATTTAAGTAACTTAGGGAATCACAGGACTTTGCATATCAATTTAGACTTTTGCTTATATTTGATTTTATTCCACCAACTTCAAAACTTTTGCTTTCAGAAAATATGATATAAGTAATCCAGAAAGGTTACTCAACTGAATAATTAATTGTGTTACATATTTTAAATCAGTACTCACTATGAGTGTCTTCAATTCTTTGTGAGTGCCCATTGTCTTCTAATGAGTTCCCACTCAGAGCCAGGCCCATGCTACGTGTGCCTATTCTTTATGCTAACCCTCAAAAATTAACCCAGAAATAGAAGCCAGTCTTCTAAAGTGCTCAGAACTCTGGCCTTCTTGTCTATAAAAGGCCAGCACATACTACTCTGCGCCACCGCTGCTCTGGATTCTAATGGGTTTCTTTGTGTTCATGACCTCACCCAACCTTAGAGTTCCTTCTTTGTCTAGGAAGGAACTAAAACATGGCTTCATTGACCAGCTTGTGCAAAGTCACTGTGCTAGTGAGACATAACAAGATGTATTTGCAAAATCTCAATGTGCTAATATGGAACCCTGCTAATATTTGACAAAGTCAGGCTTATGATTTTCTTTCTACCCATTCAACTCTAGCAAGTGGGACTTTCACCAAGTTTGTGGACTTAGTTTAAAAGCTTCCGGGGAGAGAACCTTGGAGTTGAGGGTTTGTGGTTGTTGTTTTATTTTATTTTTTGTTTTCTGGTTTTGTTTTTTGTTTTCTGTTTTTTATTTTTATTTTTACTGATCTCTCCAATAAGTTTACTTCTGCAAATTGGAAATTGGAGAATGTTTGGCATTGTTAAACCATGTAAGAGAGATCCATCTCTATCCGGTTCATGGGTAAAATATGCTGAGACAGGAGGCTATCAGAACTTGCCTTAGATGGACGTTTAGGTGAGAAAGGAAATTGTGTGAGTCCCACCACCAGGGACTCTGGAATAGTTATGTCCTGGTCCAGATGTGAGACACGGAAGTTTGAAGCAGAATCCCAGCTCTAAGCATGGTAGGCTGGGAACACAGGCGACCATACATCATGCACACCTCCCAGACAGCAATTTCAACCTGGGCTCCCATTTGTGTGATTCTGTTTCCTACTGCATCTCTCACTAATGAGTGTCACACACACCGAGCAGCTCAGGAAACAAATTACCACCTATATTAAGGAATGTAATATGTCTTGTTCCCATGCTTTATGGTATTCACAAATACATGCTGACACCATCAGCTACAACCCCAGCCTGTAATTTCCATGGTGTGTGATCTGTCAGAGAAAATGCTGTCAGTTAGGGCATTTCAAATAGATGAAGAGTACAGAAAGCTATAGAAAAGACATTGGAAATTTGAGTGAAACTGAACAAGTTGTGTAAAAAAATGGAAAAGTAGATTATGATGATCTCTTATTGGGTTTCATGCTCTGCTATGGCTTCAAAAAACAAGGCAAAACACCATGCATTGAGAGAAGTTAGTGGAGTCTTGATTATAGAAACTTGAGGTGCTAGCTTTAGACAAGGAGGAGTGAGCCAAGCTACTTCCATTAAGAGGTTACTTTGAGATAGGTACTTGGTCATATTTTTTTTCGCTGTCCCTAAATAGTCCCCTTTTTAAATAACTCTGGAACACAATCCAGTGATTCCCACTTCCTTTAGCAAATACATACTTTATTTGAGTCATAATTAAAAATAATATATTAGTTGCCAAGTGAAAAAAGTTATCTGCTTTGTATATTAAATCCTCTACTTCTGGTTTCTTCTCAAAACATGGAATCCCCCAAATTGGGAAGCATTCTCAAATTGATTCATTCATCCACTCATCAAATATCTGTACATTGATTAATGTTTGGAACGCTCCAGAGATCCTATTTGCTGTCCTGAGGCTCACGATCTATAGAAGAGAGAATTTTAGGTTCTTAAAAACTTTAAAATGAAAGAAGGAATGATTTCAATTGGGTGTCAGTGAAAGCTGCCCTTCCAAGGAGGTGGCATCTGGACAGAGATAGGAATGAAGGGAAGGAGTCTTTCATATAAAGATCAGATGGGGAAGGACGCTAACAGTGTGCAGTTTGTCGTGTTGAGACAACATGGGACAGCATGGCCGGGATAGTACCAGAGAATGTAAGTGGGGAGAGACCAGGAGACAGGCTGCATTTGGTTCTCTTGGGCACTTACAAAGAGAATGGCTTTATTATGGAATGAAGCATATTGATGTGTGTGATCAGAACTATATTCTCAAAGATCAGTCTCCTTGCCTGTGATGGGGCAGTAGAGGAGGCAAGATATTCAGAGACCATGAAATAGTGTAGGGGGATGCTGGCAGCTTGTGCAGGAGGCATGAGACTCGCATTTGGAGCAATCTGGGGAACCTGTAGTGCATACTCATCAACTGCATAGAAGTGAGGGAGGAGGAGGAATCAAGGCTTAGGCCTAGGTTTGGGGCAATGAGCGATGGTGACAATGTTGTCTTGCTGAGATGAGAAAAACTAGAAAAAGCTTGGGGGTTGTAGGAACTGAGGATTTCTGTCTGCGCCATGGTGAATGGAAGATCAGTCCTAAACATACCATGGAGTCATTATAAAGGCAGGTGATAGCTGCTTTCAGCCTGAAACTGCAGGGACAGGGAAGAAGGGAGAAGCTTGAGGAGAAGTGATGACCGCTTAGTGGGAGCTTTGCCCTCCAGTGGGGAAATGTTTTTGTTACTCTCCCACAATTCCAGTTGCTTTTGGACTCTTGCCTTTAGCTAATCACACAGAGCAACAGAGGACAAGGTAACCCCAAAGCCAACCTAGCAGGATGCAGAGGGGGTCTTTTGGCTGGTGTGTAAACTGGGGAAGAAGGGGATGGTAGTTGCTTTGGAGTGAGAAGGCCAGCATCAGGAAAATAGAGGAGACACCAGGAGTGGGGAAAGGCTCTTGTAAGCCATAGCCAGGGTTTTAAACTAAGACCAGTGGGGTTCTGTTCCCAGGATCACTGAAATTACAGGGTCAAGTGCATAGTTGTAACAAAGGACATTGCCAAGAGAATGCGATGGGGGCTTATCTGGGTGGTGTAGCTTCCAAAGAACTTCCACTTAGCAAAAATTAACTTGTAGTTTAAAGAATCTGCCTCCTTCATCTGCATCAGATGTCTTCATGTGACTGTGGACACCGTTAGCCCTTCATCTGCCTCATTAACTGCATCTGTCTGACTGTAGCACCTGCTTCGCTAAGTGAAAGAAGCCAAGCCCAGAAGGACAAACATTGCACAATCTCACTTATATGTGAAACCTTAAAAAGTGAAGGCCATGTAAGCACAGGGTAGAATCGTGGTTACTAGAAGCTGGGGCAGGGACATCTGGGGAACAAGGGTCAAGGGACATAAAATATTAATTTAAATGAGAGAATAAATGCAAGCAATCATTGCAAAGTGCCATGACCATAGTTGGTTCAAAATAGGTTATTTTTGCATCTGCTTATTTATTTGTGTTGAATAGATGTGAGAAATTATTCACCTTGAAGGAAGGTGAGAGAACAACTTTCCTCCTTCTATGGCATGGGACCCAGTATCAACTCAAGCTGTCAGGGAGCAGGTGCTGCTACCTGCCGAGCCTTCTCCCTCACCCACAGCTTGATGTTTTTAATACAATGTGCTGTATTCATGAAAATTTCTTTTTTTTTAACAGTTTTTCTTTTAGGGTAGTTGTTAAATGTTCTCACTTCACATACAAAGAACAAGTAGATGAAAGGTTGTGTGTTGGTTTGCTTGGTTTAGCCATTCTACAACATAGATCACAAATACATAGCTTTTCTCAGTTAAAAACAAAATGTTTACAGGCTAGGGAGATGACTCAGCAGTTAAGGGCACTGGCTGCTCTTCTAGAGGTCCTGAGTTCAATTCCCAGCAACCACATGGTGAGTGACTCACAACCATCTATAGTAGGAGCTGATATCCTCTTCTGGTGTGTAGGCATACATGCAGATAGAGCACTCATATACATAAAATAATAATTAAATAAATCTTTAGAGGTGTTTAATATAAAGAACTGGACTTTTGTTCATTTGGCTCATCTCTCCATCTCTTTAGAGAGACATGTTTAAGTCTTTCGGTTCCTGGACTTGAATCCAGACTATGCCACTTTGCGGTGTGACCTTGAGCAGGCCACTTAATCTCTCCTCACCTCAGTTTCCTTATCTGTAACCAAGCTTGTTTAAAAAGGGTTGTATGAAGATGAGATATATTAATGCTTTTACATGCTTAGAGCAGCACTGGCCTATGGTCTGTTAGCTGTTATTACTGCTGCATTGCTCTTATCTGCAAGAGCATCTAAGGGGTCCCAAAATGGCCAGAGGAAATGGTTGGGAACTTACTTGCCCCAAGCAATTGGATGCCTCTTCTTGTCCCTCTTGTTTCAAGGCAGGCCCCCATCCATTAATTTCCTACCCACAATGCCTTGCAGAGCAAACAGCTGCTTTTTCTGTTTTTGCAAAGAAGATGACTTCTGACATTTAAAGAAACGATGAAGGAGCCCCTTGAGTTGAAAGAGCATTGGACATGATGTAGAAATGTACACACTGTGGAAAACATAAAAGAACATAGGAATTGTGTTTATTTCTTTGGCCTCCGTTGACAAATGGCTCTGTTTATTCCTGGCACCCAATTTCATACTGGGAGTGGTAAAGGCATTAAGCCCAGGGTTTTGTTAGTTCCTGAATCCAGAGGGTTGGGAGGTTGTTCCAGTAAATTTTGTTACCTCCCCAGTGCAGATGCTTCTCTACTTATGATGGAGTGACATCTCAATAAACCATTATAATTTGAAAGTAACTTATACTAAAAATGCATATAACCTACTGAACATCACACCTTAGCCCAGACTTCCTAATATGTTCAAGCATTTAACATTAACACACAGTTGGGCAGAGCCATCTAACAAAGCCTATTTAATAGATTTGCCAAAGTTGACCATCTCCTGCCACTTAGTGACGCCTGTGCTGAAAATCCTGAGTGGCTGAATGGCCATGCCTCTGCACCAGCTCAAGTCGGAAGGGCTCAGCCCACCCACCCAGGTCCCCATGTTATTCCTCTGGATACTGATATTAAGTAGTTTCCAAATCATCTTAGTTCTTCTCATTGAAACTAACTTTGGCACAGCCAGTTCACTTTGGAGTCCAAAATTGGCACCTAAGTCAGATTGGGGGGCTTTTTTGTTATTAATGATGGCTCCTCCTTGGGGCTCATTCTGCCCACCATTCCCCTCCAGTGGTCATCCCATTCCAGTGGTCAGCTGAGTCTTACTCCAGAGAGAGAGAGAGAGAGAGAGAGAGAGAGAGAGAGAGAGAGAGAGACTTTTATTCATTATCTGTGTGTTAGGAGCAGACATAATGGGAATGGATCTCACCAGCTTTGGGGTAGAATGGGCTTTGACTTCCAGGAGAGAGTCTGAGGGGAACCACTGGAATCTTTCTGTGGCCCCCTCCTCTAGTAACTCTCAGTCCTCTCTTCCTTTGGCCAATGGGGAAAGGTGCTTGTGCAGTGGCAAAGGTGACATTTAGGTTTGACCAAGGCCCGTCATCCTTGTGCCCCTTTAATATGTATTCGAGTAAGCTGTGGGGATTTAGAATTGTTTTTAATGTATACTCCAAAGACTTTTGACTATTACCCGTGTGTTCCAAGGACCCATACTCTGTGCTGTTCTCAGAAATGACAGTCACAGGCTTAGTGTGTCACACCCAAAAGACCTTTGCAAATAAAAGTTTATAAAAAGAAGCACAAACTCAAATCACAGAATGCTGGGTTTGAAGTGAATGGTCTTACAACAAACATTTCTGTCTGCAAATGTCTAAACTTCTCAAAAGATAAAAGGAAATTAGGCCTGGCATGTTCCATTAATTTGGCCCCACCTCAGGGAACACATGGTATTCATTTTACTTGGGTGGGTTATGAGATGTGTCAGTTTTTCCATTCTCTTTCTCCAGGGCATTTTTTTACTGCAAGGCCTGTCATGATGACGTCACAGATCCCAAAAGAATTAAAAAATGCGGCTGCAGGCGGTGTAAGTAGTGTTTCTTTCTCCCCTCCCTCCTGCTCTCCTTCCTCATCCCCAAACTCCTTTCCCTTCTCCTTTTCCTATAGAGGAACATTACATACCAAGTGTTCTCTTGAATATGCTTGGATATTTCTCCCAACCATTTAAAGAAACATGAAACAGATACCAGTCCTTGCTTAGAGCAAAGATGAAAAAGAAGTCACAGTTGGTGCCCAGGCGAGAGGCTAGTACCTCCTGTCCACTCCTCTAGAAGTAGACATGTCTGGCCCACAGTTAAACATCATGGATGAAATGGAAGCTACCTACAACTTTGGTGGAGGGGATGTTTTTATATCGTGATTTCCAGTAGATGGGGGAGGGCTCTCTAAGTTAAGTGACTATATGTAGTCTTAGAAGGAAAGCAAGTCTCAGAACCCACTCTCCAAATAAAAGGAATAGACTGTCTTTCAATTGGAATTCTTGTAGGTTCAGACTTAGATCCCAGGACAAAAGTACTGCTCCCAACAAGGCTACCAGTCACTGATGCCTACAGGCCATTCCCTAGCACATTGCTTTATGGGGTGAACTGGACTGGGCTCAGAAGCTTCCAGTATAGACGATCCCAGTTGTCTTCCACCCCAGCTTTCCTCTGAACCCACAGTGGTGACTCAGGAACACAGCTTATGTGCTCCACTGACATCATGCTCTGAAGCAGTCCTTGCTTTGGGGAGGCCCAACCTTTTGCAGCAATTAGACTGCACAGCACAGTAGAGATTGTTCTGAACCCTAGAAGAAAATCAATGCAATGCTGCCTTCCCTTCGACGGTTCGAAAAGCTCCTCGTGATGTTTGCTTTGATCCTCACCATGACCCTGTATAACTAGCTGGACTTTATTTAATCCAGTTAAAGCAACAACGACCCTTCCTTATTTAGTGAGACAATGGAATTGCTGATAATCATACAGCCAACATTTATAGATTCAAGTCCCCTGAGGCCTGTCTGAGGCCTGTGGTTTCAGGGCCCTGTTCTTTCTTACNGCTAAATGAATTGGAAGAGAGTTATAAAAAAAACCCTCATAAAATACCATTTTACAAGAAGCTAGTCAAAAGGCCACAATTCCTGGGCTATGCCACCCAGGGGTCTTGCCACCGTGCTGCTTGAAGGGGACATGTTAAACAATAAGACTTAAGATGATACTGCCTGAGCATTAATATACTGGTCTTCTGGGAAGCACCGATGGGCAGTACTTGGTCTAGAGACATTTCTGTAGAAGTCTTCTCGGCCTCCGTTCCACACACCAGTTTAGGCCAGCTTTTTAGCATCCATGGTTTGCATTCCCAAACTCTGTAGCTATGCCTATACCCAGAAGGATTTCCTGATTCTCTCAACCCTCAAGGAAGAGCATCTGAGTGAGTTAAAGATGAAGAAGAAAGGTCATCATCAGGTCAGTACCCAGGCTCCAGGACTCACTCCTGCTTCTCACCAGGTGCCTGGGAACTTAGCCATGCAGCAGGCAACCTCAGAAACGTTTCCATCAGAAGGAACAGGCCATCCTGAGGCTAGATGCAGGCAAGAGAATCGCTAGAACAAGAGGGCGAACTCCATAAGGAAACTCTCAGAGCGGCGGTGGAGGCAAAATGAATGGGAGAATGTTGAGGCCAATAATCCATGCAAGGGTGTTTTTATAAGCAAACCCATCCCTTGGGAGCCTTAGTAAAGTGGCAAGGCTCTGGTGTACTAGGTGAGCATCCATTCATGTGCTTTTGTGTAGCTTCTTCATGCATGGTCTCTTCTTGGTGCCTATGATGGAATAGTGAATGAGATCCCTTCCAAACCTTCTGTCAGGCAAAGAGACAAACCCATGTCATGTTGAGAAATATATAAATTCATAGAGACCCACATGCTAAGACAAGAGAGAAGACCATCTGAGGATGTCAGGGCTCTTATAGGAAGGCTACTACTTCATAGATTGACTGGTCCTTTGGGAGGTGAGAGTGGAGGTGAAACATGGGTAGGGAGAAGAGCAAGGGGCTAGAATCAAAAGCAGGAAGCTATTTGCAGTGTTTAGAGGACGGGTGGAGGGCCTTTGGGGTCTGTGGCATCTGGAGAGAGAGGTCCAAAGTGAGATCATACAAGAAGGCAGAGATGGTGCGGAGAAGGTAGATTGTAGTCCTGTGCCCGAAAGCTACCAGGTGATTTCGGGAATGGAGATGACATCATCAGGTCTCAGCTGAAAAGATTTCCTTTGTATCTGAATGGGGTATTCACTCTGGAAGACAGAATGGAAAAGGCAAGATGAGGAAAGAGCTTCTCTGATTCACTCTCTGTGAAATTAGAGTGTCTCTCATAGGACCCCATAGTACATTATTATGGCATGCCCCTTTTAAAGTTCTTACAATTAAGGATGTGACTTCCAAGGTATTTTTCTCGATCTCTGCTCCAGGCAAGCAAACAACAGTAAACTTTTAGCTCCATCCTATTGTGAAAAGCACACTGTTGTTTACAATCACTTTATTCCCCTCATTTCCATTCCATACATTAAGCTAGTGAAGTGTGTAATCTCCCATCATGCACAACATCATTGCTGCAAAAGGATGGCCTCCTCCAAGCTTATCTGAGTGACAAGGTTATGGAATGAGTGGTTAATATTTGATAATAATCAGAATTGTCCAAATGTTGTTATTACCAATAACATCCTGGAGGGCAGGATGCAGATACGTCTGGGAGGATTAGAATAAAATAAATAATTGAATATAAACCTCATGAAGGTCAGGAATTGAAGAAATTGGGGAAGATATGTTTGACTGTGAAGAAACTTTCATGAGAAATAGCATAGTTAGTAGCATATGGAAATAGCAAAAATAGCAAAATTGGAAAGGACATTCCTTGTTCCACCCTGTTATTTATCCAAACCTGTTAGTGCAGCAATTAATAATTCACCATAAAATGATATAGCTGTGTGAGCACAAAGCTAATAACAGCCCCCAGAATTTGTGTATATTTCCTAACCCTCCTGTCTCTACCCCATTGCTCCTTCCCAATCTTTCCCTTACCCTTTTCATTCCTCTTCATTCAGTAACCTCCAATGTTTCGTGTCCTCTCTGGGAGAAGTCCAGCACATGGCTATTCCATCTGTGGAGATCCCATTGCAGTAGTCTAGTTTAACGTGTGCATTTCTTTCCATTTCCTCATAGCTCTCCATCCATCCGGGAAGTGAGTCCAATTCAGATGTCTAGCAAAGGAGAAAACTCTCAGACTCTGCCATTGACTCATTTTCTTTTTCTGTGCCACAAACCTGGTCTAATGATTTACACTTCCCTCCCAGCCTCTGAAAAGTTGCCAAGGGTACTCTCCTAAGGAACAAGTCATGTTTAGATTGATGTGTGTGAAGGAATTTTCTTTAATTTCTAATCAATGACATGTCTTTGATTTATTTTGTTTCCTCTTTGCTGCCTTGGAATACGACCCCCACTCTATCTTAACTGCACCCTGGTAGTGATCTATTGTGAGTAAAGTGCGTTCCCCACAGCCCAGAGTCCAGTTTTCCTGCTCTTTCTCTAGATGAGATACTTTTTTTCTGTACAATTTCAGTTTCGTTTTATTTTTGGTATTCGTGTTGCATGTAGCAGTTACATCATGCCCCAACTCACTCATGCCCCAACACAGTCCTCGTAGAGTAGCCAGGAGCTGGAGAGAGCCCAGAGCCCACTCTCCATGCATCCGCTCATTTCCCAGCCTCCAGCAAGCTCTGGACATGGTCTTATTTTTCCATTTGAAAATAAGACCTTGACAACAGTGTGTTTCTCTTGAAGGCCTTGCCTCAGGACTTTTAAGGGACACAGATTAGGCTGGAGTAATTACCACTCTATCTTTAGATGCTTTTTCCATTGGGGATCATGGTCATGCTTGCCTTTGATAAACTATACTTGTTTTCCCCTGCTATGGAGCTTGAATTCCCCTCCTGAAGGAAAAACATAGGCTACATATATATTCCTGAGATGTGATATATATGATATGCACCAGTAGTTTATATGTAAAAATGTATATTTTTATATATAATCGTAGGGAGATTCCATAGAGAGAGGAATGCATTGATCATATTATATGTGCCTCTCTGTACAAGACGGTGCTTGCTGGATATTTAATTGAGTACTCCTTTGGGACTGTAAGTATCTGCCTTTCTGGAGACAAATGGTCATTATTTCCTACAGTCTATGAAGTTTCCTTGTTTTTAAGTACAACTTCTCCTTTAGTTAGCACCCACTAGTTCCTCCACAGTTCCTCTGTGAATGTTAGGCATCTGGAGGATCAGTGTGCTTATTTTGGAAAAACATTGGTTAACTAAGGGAGAATGCTCCTTTTCATGAATGAGCCATGTAGGAATCTAAACAAGTCAATACAAGTCTCTAGACCTCTCTAACTTACTCAAGGCATAGGATCCCATTTATCCAACCAGATGTAATTTTTAAGGCCAGTTTTTCTATGTGTGCCCTACAGCTGTAATGCTAGCTAACTATCGTGGGCAATAGCCGTCAGCATTGGGTCTTGACTTACAGACATAAGACTCTACAGAAAGGAGACCCAGTCTGCAACTCATTGCGTTCATTGGCTCTGGAATGTGGAGATGTTTCAGCACTGAACCTCTCATGTTCCTTTGCAGAAGAACAAGAAGCAGGTTGACTGCTTAAGTTCTGGTAGTCTTCATGTGTGGAAATTCTCTGATGTTTTGGGTAGTGCCAAAACAAAATAATGAACTTCTTCAGTGCACCACACAGTTCGGCCCACTTTGGTTCTGTGGAATATATGTGGACATGCTACTTCTGCCCCTCAGGTTTTCATAGTATAGCAGTCTTTGAGTACTAGAGGGCTGCAAAAGGCCAGTCAACAAACACTCCATTGACAAAGTCTCCCACCTTTCCCAACTCCAGAGTGATTGGTAAGAGCCAGATCAACTAGCTGGGTGTATGCTCCAGGTTGCTGACTTTAATCTTTGCCCTTCTCTCCTTCCCGATCATGGAAAGCCTTGTGTAAGACCTTCTTCTTCTCCAGAAGGTAACAGGAAGAACTGTGTTAAGTGAAGACATCATTTCTTATTTATAGGATATGAAAGAACCTCTGCTTCCTAGCATTACGTCTAACAGTGTACCTCAAACAACAACCTCAGTGGGCTTTTCTTCTGTAGCGGGTTTGCTTATAATTTTGGTTGCTACTGAGCCCTAGAATAGCTGTAAAGTCATGCTAAGAAATAATGCTTCCCTTCCGTGGGGCTGATTTGAAAAGTGAGGCTTTTCAAATTAAGTGTACCTTAATTTAATGGCATTTTTTTTGCACTAGTATCTTCTTACATTTGCTCCTTTGGAAACCTAAATTGCTTTTCCTCCAGCAGCTGGAAACCTCCACCTGGGCCTCTTGGGCAAGGCTGCTTTTCCCCTCCCTTCCAATCCACCCCCAAAATTAAGATTCTGCAATTGCAACCTGGCTGGCCATTTGGTTGCTGATGCCGGAGGCAGATGGTACCACAGACAGAATAGGCTGAAACCCTTCCTTCCATTCCAGACTTGGCTCAGAAAGGCCAGCCAGCAGAGGACCTGAGGCCTGACACCTGATCATATTAAGTGTGTCCCAAGGAAAGAGAATAGAGTGGGCTACATCTGCAGCAGGTTTAATTTTGAAAGTAGAGGGAAAGTTGTACAAGAGTGTGTCTGAGAAAGCTTTCCATTTTAAACACTCAAAAGTAAAAAGAGAGCTTTGATGATGTCCATTAGGGAAGTACTTCTATTTTGTCTCTATAAATCCTACTAGGAAGTCATAATGGAAATAGTGGATGAATATCCATTTTATTGTGGTGAAGAAAAGCACATAAAAGCTTTCTTCTGAAGTGAAGAAGCTGTTCAAACATAGATTTTTGTTTTGTTTTAGAGGAAGGTGAGAACCCAAATCAGATTCTTGGCACTGACATGTCCTCTTCAAATCATTGATACTGGTCCAAGAACAAGAACATTTTGTGGGCCAAAGAGAAAACAAAGTCCCGACGGGCTTATATTTCTTCTTTCCCAGAGTTAATTTGTAGAGCATAAAGTTGTTCCAAGAGCCCTAAGACAAAGTGACAAGTACCTACAGAGACACACTCTTGTCTAGTCCCTCGCGGGAAGCTGCGGCAAAGCTTCAGGAGAGCCTATTGGCCAGTGCAGTATAAAACCAGCGTGCTTGCAAGTTACCCCTATTGACTGCTCCCAGGAGCCTCTCCTAGGAGGTTTCATCTGTCTGTCCTCACTGTCCCCTGAACATCATAGATGGGAGGCTGCCCTTGAATTGAAGTGGCTCCACACAGGTTTCAGTTCTTAGAGACTGCAAGGCCCTCTTCTCCTCTGAGAAGAGCAGGTTCTGCTTCAGGTCATTAGCAAGCTGCTGTCCTACAGCCAGGTACCACTAGATGTCCTCATAGGCCTGCTTTGCTTTGCCTTCACAATCTACTTAAAATCTTTTCTCTGGTGACAGGGAAGAGCCCTGGATGGCTACTAAGAAAGGAACTCAGCACACACCAATGGACATGTTTTTACACCCAGGAATAGATGAAAAACTTTTTTATTTTAAATAGATACTGAAATGTTCCATGTACGTCTGTGAAACTCAACTTTGTGGGAGTTAAGTCTCTCTCTGATAATATGAATCCTCTAACCCAAATTGACTATAGAAAAGAAAACAGTTTCAAAGAAGGTTCTGAGAGTCTAGAATTTATTGAAACCATAATGGAGGGTTAGGAAGCCATAGAGTTGAAGAAGGTATGAAGAAGTAATGCCCAAGTTAGAAAGTCTGTAATATGGTACCTACGTGACTTTATTTTAGAACCCAAAAATAGAATGCCCACATTTTCTAGAACATCTACCACATGGGAGGCAAATCTTCAGGTCTTCGTTGCTGATCTTGACCACGAATAAAAGTGGACCAGAAGAAATCTCAAAACTATGCATACATCCCTCATGCCTGACAAGTCACTCCATTAGATGGAAAGTCAGAATCGCCCTTCCCTTCTTAGACAGTGGACCTAGAAGTCCATAGGTGACAACACACATGACTGGGGTGGCAGACAAGGAGGCACACTCTTACCTGGTCATCTTCACCCTAGATGTTGTGGCGCGGAAGTGATGGAGGAGGGTCATCTGTCTATGTGTTACTTTCATTGGTTAATAAA
>LOJH01008100.1:0-29800 GCA_001685095.1 Ellobius talpinus | reverse complement strand
GTGTGCAAGAGTGTGCTACAGGAAAAGATTAGAGGGAGGGGTGTGCAAGAGTGTGCTACAGGAAAAGATTAGAGGGAGGGGTGTGCAAGAGTGTGCTACAGGAAAAGATGAGGGGAGGGTGTGCAAGAGTGTGCTACAGGAAAAGACGAGGGGTTTGGAAGAGTATGCTACAGGAAAAGATGAGGGGGGTATACAAGAGTGTGCTGCAGGAAAGGACAGGAGGGAGGGGTGTGCAAGAGTGTGCTACAGGAAAAGACTGGAAGGAGGGGAGGGGTGTGCAAGAGTGTTCTCTATTCCTCTTTGCCTGGCTCCCTCCTACTTTATAAAGTAAGGAAAAGCAAGCAAAAGGAAAAGTATGCCATTTTACCAGAACTTCAAAAGACACAAAGGCCGGGTCTCTAGGTTAGTTTCTAAAATATTCCAGTAATGTTTGATTATAATTTCAATTAGGATCAGTTCTGCAAAAATGAGCTCTACTGTGGTCATATCATAGAGACAATTACTTATTGTCTTCATCCATGGAGGACCAAGGAGAAACTTTAAGACAATGAGAGATTCAGTTTTTCCAAAGGGTCAAAGGGAAAATGATGTCACAATAAAGGGCAGAGAGGGTTGGACTTCAAGGCTGTGGGAGAAAACCTGCTATCTGATCAGATGCAAATTACTCCAGGGTCTGGCTGTCAATCACAACAGAATAAGGAGACCATTATATGTTACTGTCTGCTGCGTGTGTAGACTAAACCAGAGTTTAAAATGGACATGGTCTATCTCCCTCCTAGCCAGGAAAGCTCTAGATACAAAGAATATGGGTTGAATACATTTCTTTTTCCTTCTTTTCTTTCTTTTCCTTTCCTTTTCTTTTCTTCTTTTTCTTCTTTTTTTTAATTTGTAATAGGGTCTCACTTTGTGGCCCACGCTGGCCTTGAACTTTAGATAATCCTACATCAGTCTTTACAGCCACACACTACTATGACCTGCTAGGATACTATTTTAAATAGTTGTTTCAAAATATTTATCTTTAGATATGCAAGTGATAAAGAGCAGGGTTTTTGGAACCCTATAATATGTAATATGGCAATATACCATAAAATATGAATATCGGTTATACTTTCCTGCATGCATATAAATGGCAAAATAGATTTTTAAAGTTGTTTCTTTTAATCCGTTTTTGTGTGTTGGGGTGCATTTGTGGGGGGGCTCAAGGAAAACTGCTCCTCAGTTGCCAGCTACCTTTTCTGAAATAGGTCTCTCACTGGCCTGGAATTTGCAACTGGCTAGCCTGGCTGGTCAGCGAGCCCCACAGATTTGCCCATCCCCACCTCTCCAGGGGTGGAACTGCCGGGGTATGCCACTAGACACAGCATTTTCTNGGGGGGGAGTCTTCAGATTAAACTGGTGTCTTCATGATACAAGAGAAGCGCTTTCCCAACTGAACCATCTCCCTAACCCCACAGCAGGGCTTCAATGTTGGTGTCTCCAAACCCCAATCCTGTGCAGCTGTCACAGCAATTAAATGCACCAAACTCCAAATCCAACATACCGCATTGCCTCAGCATCCAATCAACAGCGTACAGCTGCTGCATGCTCCTGCCTGTCCCTGGTGCCAACCTTACCCCCACACTGCACTCTTCACAGGCTTTAAGTCAGCCAGCCAAGTGACAGGAGGCCAGCAGTTGCCTCACCAGCAGCAAACAGAAATGAGGCAGGGACAAAGAAGCTCACTTCAGGAAAGAAGGAGTGGTTTTAAGGTGTGCTAAGAAGGAAGGAGGGTGAGGAGGGTCAGGGACAGCTCCTGAGACTTGCTGGATGAACATGGAGAAGTGGTATAGCTGGTGGCAGTTTGGAGGTCTTGCCACATCAGACACTGTTACCCTTTTAGCAGTGTCTTTTGTCCCTCTTCTGCAGAACACACAGCACAGGTGAAAACATGCTTCTAAACTTCTTGTACCCCGTTTGTCTTGAAAACTATGGCGTTTTCCTGTTTGCTTGGTTTTTATTTCTCTTTCCTTCAGAAATGACTCACAAATGCTATATTATTTCACCCTACGCAGATTGCTTTCCATAAATCCATGTGTGTGCGTGGGGGGGCGTTCTTGAAGCTGTATCATAAACATGACACATCTGTTTCTAATAATCAAAGAAGTATAATAAAACCTTTACTTTGGAGGAATAGCCAAAGTTTCATCCTAAAGGCAAATTATCTCCATCTGGTCCCAAGAGAGCTGGCTTTTGCATTAAGGAATTATTTGCTGCCTGGGTGATTGGAGAGCAGGAGTGGGGGGAGGGGAAGTTGTTAGTTCCAACACTCAGCGTTAAGTGGAGTTCATTTCTAAAATTGAAGCTTCCAGAAACTGGTGAGTAATCCTCCTTCGTGGCGTGATATTATGTCACCAGATCTGCTGAGCCGAAAGCACAATAAAATTAATCCTTCGTTCTGCAAATGCTGGTGATGAGGCCCTCCCAGATGTGCCAGAGGAGATTGGAGGGGAACGGCTCCTGCCCTGCGAAGTTCATGAGCCGTGGGCTGAGGCAGCTGGTGAATTTCCGGTGCTCCAGACATTAGTGCATGTTTTTGAACAGAATCTTAATATTTGTGGCCAATATGGCAACTTACTAACCGAAGACAACAATGGGCGGGGAGGAAGGCAACGGAAGAATTAGGTAAGGAAAAGGGCTGGTGTTTTTAGGCATGTGTCCCCTGAGATTTCAGTCTTGCAGTAGTTACCTGGTAGTGGGAGGAGTTGGGGGGGTATAGGAGCTGCTTGAGTCCCCCAGAGGCCTGATGAAAGGGCTTCCAATCTGGGTGAGTAAGCAGCTTTTGCCAGTATAACACACTGACCCAATCATCAAATAGTTTTGCTGAAATTGTTATTAGTGACCCCTATTGATTTCCAAAACGAAGGTAATTGGTGAAGGAAATTTAGAGTCGTATAACTGAATAACTTGGCTCTGTCAGCGGAAGGCTAACACAGGAGTCGTCCTTCACACAGATCTAGCCCACTGTGGCACCGCGGGACTATAAAAGCTGTCTTCTTTTCAGACCTGGTCACATGCCTGTGGAATCAACAACCAATCCCTCAAAACTCCAGAACAGAGAGGCTGATTGGTCAGCCTTGAGTACACGCTTGCATCCTGGCTAGGGAAGGCATAATGCCTTGGCCAAGGTAAGACAGGATGCCAGAACAAAGTGGGTTGCTGTCACAAAAACAACCCGAAGATATTCTCTGGGATGGTACTTTCGGAAACCTGACACCTTGTTTACTGTGGAAACGTTAGCATCTGTCCCTCTGGGAAGTGACCCCTCTCAGTAAGACAGCTCCAAGCACAGCCATAGCTGTCATGTGATTGGACCACACAAGACCCACGTGCTGTTATGAGAAGCTAAGTGAGCAGAGCCCAAATTTGATTAAAACCTCATATTGCAGAAACTTACTGTCACATCAGTAGAACCTCAGAATTGAGCAGGAACCCTGGGAGGCCTGCCAGCAGCAGAAGGCCAGTGTCAATCAGAAAGCCAGTGTCAATCAGGTCAGCTGGGTTCCATCGAAGACCATTAACCTGCCTTTAGTTTTAAATAGCTCAGTCAGCTTTATATAGTCATTTATGATGACTTCAGTTTGTGTCCGAATGCCATGAAAGCAAATCTCCTTTTCCTTGACACATTTGTGTGTCTGTGCATGCATGTGTGCATGTGTGCCAAGGGTTAAGCCCTGGTTCTTTTGTATGTTGGGCCATTCTCTAACACTGGGCTTATAGGCTCAGCCCAGTTTTTACATTGTTACATTGTTAAAAATGACTTATTTATTTCTTATTTTGTGTGCATTGGTACTCTGCCTGCATATATGCCTGTGCAAGTGTGGGATCTCCTGGAGGTGGAGTTACAGACAGTTGTGAGCTGCCATGTGGGTGCTGGGAATTGAACCCAGGTCCTTTGGATGAACAGCAGTGTTCTTTACCACTGAGCCACCTCTCCAGCACCTCCACCCACCTAGCTGGTTGACACATTTAAAAATAAAAAGCAGGAATCTGAGATTCTCAGCCTCATTTTTACCTGCTTATAAATGGTCGTTTCTGCGTTTTCTTGCCTTTGGGCAATTCTCTAGATCCCTGGGAGGTGAGGGAACAGGTCCTCCCATCTCCTTTTAAGTCCCTACCTTGTAGGGCCTCCCCTCAGTAAACAGCAAACACATCATTCTTTAAAGTCAGTGCTTTTTCTTTAATTCAAATGCAACTAAATGTAACTAATAGCTAATGCCATACTAGACAGAGCACCATGGGAATCTACAGGTAGTAAAAGTTTAGTGTTCTTTCTTACACACACACACACACACACACACACACAGTTTGCCCATTTTCTTTTCTTATCTCCTCAAATATTCACCACAGAGAGAAAACAGTGGTGAGGAAAGACAGGTGTCTAGCAGAATCTCTTAACTGGTTTATTTACCCCTTCTTTCCTTTTCATTTGGAAAGAAGCCTCTGGCAGGGGAACCCTGGGAGAACTTTCAGGGACCCAGGCACTGTTTCCACATCTTTCCTCTCAAACTAACTAAAACTTGTATTTACAACTGCCCTGGAATAAGGAGAAATGTAAACTAGGCCCAACTCAATATCATAATCCACTATTAATGGACTCAGTGGTGTTGCTTTAAGTGGAATTAAAGTTAGAGCATTAAAACAAAGTTTAAGCGCCATGGGTTTCCCACATAGGGCGTCTCAGGCCCAACCAGGAAGTGGCCCTGTTTCGATGACTCCCCACCAGGAAAAGTCCTCTTCTTTCAGAGCAAAGCTTTCTGGTTGAACTCACTCAGGAGACCTCTCTTTCTCTAGCCTGATAAACTAACACACTGAGAACCAACGGGAAGAAATCCCCACCTACATTCTCCGCACCAGCTCCCAGCTGGGAACCACTGGTACCTTTTCTGTCACTATGCTGTAGGACAATTATGCCTCCCCAACACAAGGTAACTCTCCTCTTGTTTATGTAAAGACCCCAATTAGGCCAGAAATAGAATTTAGCACCGCAAACATTGTTTAAAAAATGTTAAGACATTTAGACCAGTGCTCCCGTTCATTATTCTCTTTTGAAACCTAATATTAGTAACAGCATGTGCCGAAGACCTGGACCATGAATTAATAATGAAACACTTGTACTGGAAAATATGTGAACACCTAGTTGCTCTATTTGGCAGGCCCCTGTCGGGATGGGAGTTCGCTCTGACTTACACAGCACTTTCTATGATCATTTTACAGCATGAAACTGGAGATCAGTTATTTCCTTGGGATTTCTTGCAGGGAGCGAGACTACGGAGCATGCGTCTCCCACGCACTCTCCGCTGCCTTAGAACAGATGCGGGCTCCCGGGGAATGTTCCAGCCCCAACCTTTTCTTCCTTGAAGGTTTCACTCTCCAAGAATAGTTTGCTTAGCCGTGGTAATATACATAGTGTCAACTATTTATCCATCTAATTTATTCTTTAAAGATCAAGAAAAAGTTATATCCTTGTTCCGTCTCTAGCTAATAGTGGGGGACTGTTGAGAACAGAGGTCACAGATTCAATCAGACCGGAGTGGAATCCGATTGCCGTGGCCCTCAAAGAATAGGTACATGTTCTTGAGCACATCGTTTGACTTTTCTGAATCTTAGCACGTTCACCTGTAACAATGGAGACTAGCGTGGTCCTCTCTGGTCCCCAAGGAAGAGCGTGGATGTGGTGGAGCGACTCTCGCAGCATTGGGTAAACAGGGACCTACCATCCTACCAACACCCCACCGGCCTCATCTTTGTACGCCTGCCCTGTGGTATAATCATTAGTGCCTGCGAATGTTAGTTGTGTGAGCCAGGGAGTTTATTTGACATGGAGTCCTTGCATCTACAAAGAAGGCCGGTTTGTTTTCCTAGGCATGGTTTTTAACAAAAGCAGCTCGCACTTGACTTTCCTCTTTCTCTGGAGAATTGCTCTCTGGTGGCATCCCTGAGCACCTGACAGCAACTCCTCAAGGAGGCTTCCCAACGGGATTCGCCTCTCTGATGGGATCTACTCTCTCAAGAGAACTAGGAAGACACTCTTAGAACCAGGGTTCCCAGCGCCTATCATAACAAGACAAATGTCAACCTGCACAGAAGCAAGGACAGGTACAGAGGTGTCCTGACTGGGGTTCTGTCTGCGGTCCTGCAGCCTTAAGGATGCTTTACTTTATTTCTTGCAACCCAGCTCACTCACCTGTCCCTTAAGACTGAACTTCCTGTGGCTTCCTGCACTTGTTTTTTTATTTTTTTAAAAAAAAGAAGTGCCTTTCTGCATCTGCACACAACAAGCGGTTGTTGTCATCACTTATCCTTGTCCTGTGAAACCTTAGCAAGGCTCTAGAGTTACAGATTCCATCCCTCTATGCCCAACATAGTCTCAGCCCCACACTGGGGAGGTGTGTCCAGTGGCCCACAAACCATTTAGACATTAAATATATAGGTACATATATACATATATATAATGTGTATTATATATATATTTAAACTACAAATCAACCCCCCCGAGTTATTCACCACCAACCAAGCAAAAGGAAAAGAACAAGTTAGAATCCCCCTCTGCGGATGAAAAGCAGTCCGGGGCAATGGAGCAGTTTTTGTTTTGGTTTGTTTTCTTAGTTATTGCTTAACGGGGTGCAACATGTAGTACAGGAAATAATTCGGCCCACGCACCTGCACAGAAAACCCACATCAACGACCTTGCTTCGGCAGTCAGCCCGAGGAACCAAAGGCTGAGCCTGAAAGCAAAGGTGAAATCAAATACGAAAATTGCACAGCAGCCTTGCCCAAGTCCGCTACCCAGAGGCCCCGCTGAAACCCCATCTGGCAGGTAGGGTTTCAGACACAGTTTGATGTTTTGGTCACCTGACCCAAGCTCTTCAGCCCAATTGGCCTCCAAATTCCCAGGGCAGGTAATGAGGTAACTAGAGTGTGTGGGAACCAGGGGGTTGAGGCAGCTACAACTTTCCCCGTCATTCATTAGACTGTCTACTAATTCTGCTTGTTTCTTGGTTTGACGTCGGCTTATCAGGAAATTTGAACTTCTTAAAGAAACAGAATGACCTTATCTACACCTGGGACAGAATTTAGTAACATTTGTGTAAAATTAAACCATTGTAACAGAAAACAGTAATTTGGGAAATTAAATGATTTATATGTTAATCTAACAGCCAATATATTTTAATGCATTTGCATTTAGTTTTTCTGTGCCCCTTATTAAATATTATTTGTAATATCACACTACCATCCTTGGGTCACCTAAAAGTCATCAAAATAAGTGTTCTGACTTATCCATGATTTTTCCTAATCCTTCTCTTAATCTCTCAGGGATTTTATCCAAACAAAATAAATGTGTATACCCATGTCCTCTGTCGCTATGGGAACTTTGGCCTTTAAATTGCTGACTCTGTAGCAGAGAAAACCAAGAGCAGAAATTCAGCTTGTTTAACAAGAATAAACAAAACCAGTTTGGCAAACCTTGGTATAACCGAGCCTAAAGGGAGGGACCAAGGGCATGTGCTGGCTGCTGAGTCAGACTCCTGTCAGGAAAACAAGCAGATTTGGGTTTCCCAGCAAAACCAGGAGCACCAACGCCACAGAAAAACATGAAGGGATTTTTTTATTAATTTCATGTAACTAATTCCTAACATGCACGACATTATCTAATGTGCCAGCATACCTTTGTGACAGCTTTGGCAATTGATAATGCAACTCTCTTTATAGTCCGGAGGTGTGCCTGAGACCTTCATCAACATTTTGACAATTGCCAGGAAATACATTGGTCTACAAACTTAAGAGCAAACTTTCTGAGTGATTTTTTTGTTTGTTTGTTTGTTTTAAACTCATTTGATGCTATGATGTGGTGTTCTCACCATCATAGAAAGTGCTTTCCTCTCTCAAAATACATCATGCAATTATCAAACACATTTTTAGAAAAGAAAAAAGCCCCTAAGAGTTTTCTCTTTTCCCTTGACAAAATATATATAGTACCAAACACTTGCCAAAGACACAGTGCCTGATACCTCCTTAAACCAGTTGGGGACCATATCAAGCATTAATGGGGATCAGCATGAGAACCAGTGAAAGCAGTCTGTGGAAATCACACAAGCACATTCTCATATGTTATTCAGTATGTAAGAAGTGAGGCAGTCTGAGAGATAGTGTTCTGTGATACTTGACTGATGAGAAAGAAATGCACCTTGGATATATTTATTTTATGACCGCTGTATGCACATGCGTGTGTACACACAAACACACACACGCACATACACACCTGACTCTTAAGCTCTCCTCAGGATACAGGTCCAGTTCAAAATAAGCAACATAAGCAATTTCAGTATGAAAAGCTTCTAAAACAGAGATGAAAATGATTTAGGTCTTCCAGGTGTGCCATAATTCTTGGCAGAAAAAAAAAAAGTTCATTCCGGGTATGTAATCTCCTAAAGAAATCTGTTGTCAGAGCTGGATAAAACCATCACGTTAGAAAAATAGAAGTTTAGCTATGAACAAAGTATAAGGTGCAAGTAGGAAAACGCTCTGCTTCGTGCAGAAGTTACGGCATAAAAGTAAAACTCCCTTTTACTTATGTAAACACTGCTGGGTTTGGGCATCATTTCAAAAGAGGTAGAGCTGAACATGTAAGAGCCTATAGAAATACGGCCGACTCTTGGTGGGAGGTTTGGGGTGAGGTTCTAGTCCCAAGCCAGACTCTAATGCCTAGACAAAGGAAGAAAGAAGATGCATTTTATAGCTTACAGACTTTTTTCTTCCTTTTTTTTCTTTTTTTCTCTTAAGGCAGCAGACCAACCAAATAACTCAATCAACAAAAACAAAACTGAGATGTGCCACACAGTGGAAAATGTTCTAACAACTTGAATAACCAAGAGGCCCCAGAAGGAGTGGGAATATGTAGGCAAAGGGGAAGAGTCCCATATTATGGAATATTTAAACACAGTAATTCAATGCACATTTATTAATTGGCTACTTTTTAAGAGACTCTTATTTATGACGGGTTTAGGAACAATATAGCATGTACAGAGCTCTCATGACGAGTCTTGCTTTCCATATGTTCAGACGAAATGAGCGTCACATCTAATAGCAGGTCCTCCCTGCTCTTGAAGTGTCTGCCAGTGCCACATCCTTTGGGAGTTGTTCCCACCTAATTAATATCCCGGGGGTCACTTAATTTTAAAAAGCAACATTATAGAAGCCTTATGTGATTAGAGGTACTTTTTTATAAGGCAGTTGGGGTGTGTACTTTGCCTCCGTTCCAGAGAGGATGGGCGGGGCTCATGCATATAGACCTCCAACCCAGAGTCTCTGAGAAGCCAATGATAGCACAGACACATATCCCAAACTGTGACCTCCATCCACCATCTGAAACTGCCTTTACAAGATAGACCAAGGCAACTTGCTCAGTAAGACATAGACCTGAATGTCTGGTGGGGATTGCTGCTCTGAAGGGAGATGTTTTTTCTATCCCTATCAGACCAGTTCGCCACCAAAGCCTTATAGTAAATACAGGGCCTTCAAATGCTCCAGTGGCTCCATCGGCCAGGGTGGGGCTCTTACACCGAACTGTGCTATGTCGAAAGTGCACTATCAAAACCACGTTCTATTGGTCAGACAAGGCTGGGGTTGTGAACCTGAAACATGTTCTTGAGTCGCCACCTAAACAGCAGGAAGCATGTCTTGTTGTGGATTGTGGGGACAGAGTGGGGGGCAAGATTTGTTTGGAGTTCTGAAGGCATTTGGAAGCAGAACACCCAACATTTCTTGCAGGCAATGCAGATGGTGTCAAATGCAATGACTGCAGGCAGCAGAGAAGCATTGACAGTCATTTATGCTCTACTATTGCGTGTCTAGGGAGATTCACTTTGGTATCTTTCAGGTGACACCCAAAGAGGCTGAAAGCTGCCCTCCAGAGGGGAAGCAAGGATCAAAAGCTTTCAGGGCGGACACTGTTTGAGGACTATGGGTATCTCTAGTAACATTCCCAATCAAGTAAAAATGATGTTTCCCTTTATTAGGAAAAACCTGCAATAGTTACTTTTGTTTTTTATTGTTTTAGCCCATTGTTGTAGAATATTTGTTACATTTGTTTATGCTGTGAAATGTTTGTTTAATGATGCAAAGATGTGTTGCATTTTTTATGTGGCATTTGTTTAACTCTGTGAAGCTATGCTGCTTTGCCTGTCTAAAACACCTGATTGGTCTAATAAAGAACAGAATGTCCAATAGTGAGGCAGGAGAAATGATGGGTGGGACTGGCAGGCAGAGAGAATAAATAGGAGGAGAAATCTGGGAAGGACTGAGGAGTGAAAAAAGGAGGAGAGGAGGACTTCAGGGGCCAGTCACCCAGCTACATAGCCAGCCCATGGAGTAAGAAGTAAAGAAAGGTATACAGAAATAGAGAAAGATAAAAGTTCAGAGGCAAAAGGTTGTTGGGATAATGTAAGTCAAGGAAAGCTGGCTAGACAAACTAAGGCAGACATTCATAAGAAAGAACAAGCCTCCCTGCTTTCAAAGCCCTGCTTTGAAAAGGATCAAGTAGTCAGGGTCACCAGGCTGTCTGTGTCCATCCCGGGTTGCTTGTTACTTTATTTTGTGGCCTGATGCCACCGGAAAGCATGTAAAAAGGAGAGGGACAGGGTGGATTGTGTTCTTCATGTCCCATTTTGCCAGTTGTCATGTTTCCAAAGTGCCAGGAATGTGTGAATAATTGTTAATGGGATTCTAGTATTTTCCAAAAGCTTAGTAATTAGTGAAACAAATTCCAGTTTCTTGCATTTGTATCTTGAAGCTGATAACAAATGAAGACAATATCTGAGTAAGGCTGGCTAGATACCCGGATGCCCCTAAACAGCTACTGGCTTTTCCATTCTCCCTATCTGCAAGATAGTGATGCCATCTGAGCCGTGAGACCGCAAGGCTAATGAGAAGGACCACGCTTAGGGACCTGAGAATGGGAAGCATCATGACTAGCAGAAGGAGGTACAGGTGATCATGGAAATGATGACAGCAAGGGGACAGAGGTGGAAATTCCATGTTATGAAATTCTCACCTGGGATCTGTTATTTGAGAATTCTAATGCTTCCTCACATCATCATGATGAGACTTCATGACTGTGAAGTTCACTGTAAAATAAAACGATTTGTGCACATAAGGTATGATTTTTCAAAACACTTAAGAATGCACATATTTACTGACATTTCTGAAAGATACCAGAGCACTGACTACCGCCGTGTGCACTTGGGTGTTACCTTCCTCTGTTTTTCAAAGTGAATTATGTCCCCCAGGTGACACTTCAAGGTATGATCAGCAGCACATGCAGTGTTTGGTCTGTTCTATCCAAGCATGTAGTTACTTCTAAAGAAGAAAACAAACATTTTCTTCAATATCAGTGCTCATGACATTTTATTTTTGATTCTCTCGCTTGGCCTTAAGTGGTTGCTAAGAGATAGAAGGACAGACATGAAGAAAATAGGTGTGAATAAACACAGTGAACACTAAAACTAGCCTGTCAACGAGACTGTACTTTACCAAGGATGAAGGCTGAGCATCCCAACATCAGTAACCACTTTGTGGCACATCAAGTGCCCCCTCCACGCCCCCAAACTTTACCTTAACAGAAGTGTGCGTGGCCCCCTAGCCACGGGCCCCCCACCACTCTAAAAGCAAAGCCGAAACATGTAATTCTCTTTGCAGCTTTCCGTGATTCTATTTAGTGAGCTGACCACAAAGCATGTTGGGAACTATGTCCCGCTGAGGGAAAATGGCCAACCGAGTTGTAATTGGACAGCTGTTGAGGGTGAAGCTCTACACCAGAATCAGGTGCAGGGAATCTCCTTGGGCCTGTTCCTAGCTTTGCACACCTTGCTTAAGTACCCACGTAGGCCAAACAAGGCAAGAGCAAGGAAAGCAAGACTGTGTACCGAGCGCAAGGAAGACCGCTTTCAGGACAGTTTGTTATCCGTTTTCAGATAACCTTGCAGAGCCAACTGTATAGTCAGTCTGCAAGGCAGAAGCTGTAGACTACATTTTGCCCACTCAACACCATAAACTAGGATTCCAAACCCTTCAGAGCTTTCCTGCCTCCCTCCCTTTGCCTGTTACTCTTACCCTCTAAGGGTGCATTCAGCTCTGTAGCTGGGTCCTAGAGAGTCTGGATTCTGCCAAGGTTTGCTGTTTTCCTTGACTCCCCTGCTGGTGGGTTTAACTACAACTCAACCTCAAAACAGCAACCTTTGGGAATACATTTTTCAAGTAAGCTCAGAAGGGTTCGAGAACGCTGAAAGAACTCAGCTCATGCGCGAGACTGTCGTGTACTGCAATATAAGTGATCCGGGGGCTTAATAGCATTGTGTAAACTAGCCTTGGGATCAGATTCATAGAATATCAAATAGATTAAGTTGCTTTTAAAACCTTCCCCATATTCTTTTGGTTGCCGCACGCTTCTTTTTTGTGGCTTGCGATATTTTCCTTTGTCCCCAAGCTCTAGACACCTACTTAATAAGCACCAATAAAGATTGTATGTTAGCCTTAAACAGTGGTAGCGTTCCTCACCTGCTAATTGCTTCATTTGCAGTTACTGTTTCCGCCCTCTCGTCAGCAGGAGCTTTGGCAGAAAGGGCAGGGAAGTAGAACTCGCCTAGGCGAGCCGAAGCCAGCCCACTGAATGCTGCCGTAATTACAAAGTAGCCTGGAGTAGCTCTTTCTCAAATCAAATTATGAGCCTGGATTACCTAAAACTCTTGGGGCATAGTCCTGGTTTTCATTTGTCTGGCTCGAGGTTGCTGTCAGCAAGCAGGTTTCTTTCTTCTTATTCTTAGCAAGGATTATCAAAGTCCCACTTCCGATGCAGGAGCCCCGAGTGATAGACACGATGCTGTTGGAAAAGCAATGTTTTCTCACAAGGCTTGCCTCCCCCAGCGGCTTTATCGCTTATTTTTTAGAATAATAAAGAAGCAAAACGTAAGAAACTCTTTTCTTCGTGTTTCATATTTTCTATCATTTGCATACCCGAGTTATGTCCAGCTGAGTTTACTCACGATTCTTCGGCAAATATTTGCTCCTTGTCAATGCTCCAACCACCCATACACCAGTCAGAACAAGAGTCAATAGTCCTCAACAATATTTGGATCTTGTTTGAACACCTGACTGTCCCCTGGGAAGTGTGCACTGCACTAGAATTAACAGGAGTAAGAGATTGTCTTAGGTCAGGCCACCTGGAGCAGTGGCTCCCTAAACTGTGTGGCCCTGTAATGCTCCCTCAAACCCTTGCTTTCTCCACCTGACAGCCAAAGACATCGGGCTCAGTCATGCCAAAGGTGTTCTCTTAGCCAGTTTCATAATACTCCATTGAACACAGTACCTATGCGTTTGTTAGGGCAGTTTTTGGACTGCATCGGAGGAGGATCTAATGCAAAAGGAGGTAGCCGCCTGCTTCTCAAATGGTTGAAACTTTTACTAAACCAAGATTTGGTGTGTCTGAGATCGACCTAAGAAACAAGCCAACAGCTTAGATCATTGCTAACTCCTAAAAAGAGAGCCCTGGGGTTCAAGTCCCAATTCTGGCAGGTTCCGTGGGGTGCTGGGTTATGATCTAGAATGTCTGAGATTTCTGAAGCTGTTTTTCAAACTTAGAAATGACAATTCAAGCAGGGAAAAAGGCAAACAACCGCGCTCCAGATGCAGCAGTCCCGCAAGAAAACGAACATTGGTTCAAGTATTGAAAATGTAACATAACTTTCTGTTATATTACAAAAGTTTAAGATGGACATAGGGATAGCAAATGCGTGATTATAGTTATTAAGGATCTAAAGGAAATTTCAGATATGGTCACTTATTACTGTAGTACATTACAAGCCAATTTATTAAGGTAACACTTCAACAGATCCAATAATAGTGATAATAAATATAATAATTTAATGTGGTCAAATAGCATAATACGGGAAGTAATTTTAAACTAAACTTAAAATATTAGTCATATTTTTATTTTTAAAAACCATGAACTCATACTTAATCCTTTTAAAATCACTCATTAAAAATTAGAAAATGAATTGAACATTCGAATTAGTTCTGCTTGAAAACTAAAGGACATCATTAATAATGCAAATTTAATTGTTTTTAACATTGTTTTTCTTTATTTAAACCATGCAAACATAGGAGTTAGTGCCTTCTAAGTACTTGCATATTCATGGAAACTCAGCCTCCACACAGACAAGAAGACTGTGCTCAGGGTGTGACATGGTAGCATCGCCAATAAGGATGTGGTCCTTTCTGCTGGCCGTGATCATCCTTCGTGTAGCTAGCTGAGATGGATGGGTAATAAAACACCATTCGGAAAGGCACCAAGTGAGCAATCCTGTTTCTGCTTGCATTCAGCACCCAGGTAAGGTAACAGGAATTTGCTTTCAGGTCTTTAAGTCAAACATGAAATCCTGGCCCCAGGATTTCCTCATAACATCTGTAGAACTTTAAAACCTACTTTACAAACTGGAAAAGCTCCAGAAAACATCACATTTAGCCCATTTGGGTTTTACTCATAACCAATGTGTTTCTTCTTTAATTGTGGTTGAAGCAGGAAGTTTTAGCAGTAGAATTATACAGCATTTGTCGTTGTCCAGCTCAAAGCCCCTCCCTTCAGTCTCATTGGCTCGGAGTCCAACTGCTGCCGTCATAAACGGATGCACATGGATGTCAGCACACTAACTTGTGACTGGTGGGCAGTGTGTATTGTATAGATGGGTAGCTCTATAGCTATGATTACTGTTTGACAGACATCCATGTCCACACGCAGAGACAACGAGGAAAGGGAAGCATCACTGACTCTCAGCCTTTCCTGCATTGAAGATCAACCTTTCGATGCCTCCTCCAACCAGCGATGTACCCTGAAAAGGTTCTCCTAGTAGTGCTGTGAAAGTGTCTCGTGTGGAATCATGGCTACACAGCCAAGATGTGACGCACACTCAGCCACTGTTGGGATCTACCTTGCTCATCGAGGTGCGTGCAGCCGCCACTCACTCATACCATGTCCCCGCTCCTCAAATAGTGATGGAGCATCGCCCACTTTGGTGAATCTAAATTGTTAATGTTTTAGTGTTGTACCTACCACATTTGAAATCGTGGGCAGTTAGATACTACCATTTAAATATGTGTTTGCCACGCGATCTTCTTTTGTTAAAGATCTTCCTTGGCAATGAAGTCCTCAAAATGTAAACTCATTCTCTCTCTCTCTCCCTTCCTCTCTCCCTCTGTCTATCCGTCTCTGTGTGTCTGTGTGTGTGTGAACATATTGTCATATTCCATCTTTTTGGGGTGACTTCTGCCACCATCCTAACCACCGTGGGTTCATTCAGTCCAAGGTAGGAGCTTGAGGATTAGACAACATTAAGTAGGAAGAACAGAGATAAGAAAGGATCACAGAGACACAGGATAGTAACAGAAGGGCGACTCAGGGAACACTGAATGCTGAATTCTTCGTCTGACTTCTGAGTTGATCCAAATTTATTTTTCATACACTTTTATACCCCATTAGAAAAGCGGGAAGAAGGCAAAAGACTGCTTTAACATGACACAAAGGACAACCCGAACAGTCACTTGCACCAAGACTTGAGACATCAAGCCATTAATTCTTGAGAAAAGTATTTGATGCTTGGGGCAGTGAACACACCCTAGACCAAGTATCCTGCAGGCAGCCACTCCATAAGTCAAACCTATTTCAAAAGGAGGAGCAGAAGTATGCTTGAATTCTCTGATCTTTGGTCAGAGTAGAGAGGATACACCTCTATAGACTATCTTAATTTCCAAAACACCAAGCAAACACACCCCAGGTCAGGGTGTGTATCCACACTTTTTGTCAACAAGTTGGAGAAAGCAAAATAAACTGAAACTCTCTGACCTTCAGACAAGGTGGAATAGGCTCACATTTTGGGGTCTCCACAACATGTGTGTGTTACTGTGTGTGCAAGTACACATGCATGCCAAGAAAAGAGGGCAACTTCCAGTATTATTCCTTGGGCATCATTCAGTTATCATCATCACCATCACCACCATCATCATCATTGTTAATTTGGAGGGTGTCTCTCCCATATCTGGAATTGTCTAACTAGTCTAGTTGGAGACCTGTCTTCTCAGCACTGGGATCACAAGAGTGCATCATCATGTCTGACTTTATCTCAAGGGTTCTGGGGCTCAAAGTCAGCTCTTTATGCTTAAAAGACAATCCCTATACCAACTGAGCTCTATCCCCCACCCAAAATGTCAAGTCTTATATACCTTCATCATTTTCCACTAAAGTAGACTCTCTTATTGCTATTATTTCCCACATGAATACATGTCAGGCTCTCTCCAATGGAACCTTCTTTGATAATGGGGACATTTTCTGTCTACACTGTCCAGTAGACTTATCACCAACTACCTGTTGTTTATAAGCATTCAAAATATTGCATTTCGACTAAACAATTGAATAATTATATTTAATTTTAACTAACATAGGTGCTGTGACTTGTAATTGCACCCACACTTGAACCTTGAAAATAAAGCATCTCTCAAATAGTGCAAGGGGAAGAGAATCCTTGGGAAGCTCCCAAGGAGCCATAAATGTGTCTCCAGACAGTTGTGGTCATCGGAGTTTCACATGGTCCAGGAAACTTCCTGTTGACTCTTTCTCAAAAGATAACCCCCATGAGCCAGTGTGCCCATCACCTTGCATTGGTGACAATCAAAGTGTTCATCTGAGACCCAAGGGGTCTCTTCATATTGAAAATCCTTCACCGTTTTATTTCTAAAGAGAAGTGGAAGAAACTATCACATGGTGTGGCTATTAAAGTGCCATGTCCTCTAAAGACTTTGGTTATTCCATCTTGAGAGTCGGGAAGACATAAGCTTGGAGCCCCTCTGAGGAGAACATGAGCCCACCTTCCTGTGAGAAACACTTGAGAAGAGGCTGAAGTAGCAGTGTTTCCAACTAGAACTTGACTTCAGTGGGACCTGGTCCAAGACTGTTAGCAGCGTACTCCTTCCCAGCTTCATCTTCGAGGTGAAGATCTCTGCTAATTATAAAACCTTCTCTTGGATGTTTCAAAGATTTTGGTCAAGTGCCTCATTATCAGGTCCTGCCTTTCTAGACAATACTAGCTCCATGAGAACAATGTATCATGATTATAATGTAAGGTGACAGACGTCCATACGTAGACCTGACCACTAGAACTCATGTGTACATGAACTGAGGGGAGGAGAAGCACATGGGTGACAAAAATCAACTTCACCCAACTCGGGGTTAATAGATCTCCCAAAGGAAAAGAATATCAATAGTAAGTCTCCTAAATTTTTTTTCAGACAGCGGGGAGCTGCAACAACACAGCACACGGGCCTGGTGTCGGGGGACCCACTCTGAATCACTCGGTGACGAAACGTAAGATTGTGTCTATTTACTTGTCTTTTTGAACCTTTGTGTCTATAATTCATAAATACTACTTAATTTTGAAATTGTAAGGATTAGTTAGTTTGTAGACAACCACCACAGAGTTGATAGCCAAGATTTATTTTCTTCACTTCTCAGACATTACAAAATATTATAATAGTTCCACTTACTTTATTCAACTCAGACTTTCAAAACCTATTGTTTTACTCAGATTTCAAAAATGTGAATCTGATTTTCAAAAAATCATGTACTAAGCCAAGATATCAATGTCAGAATACTTTGACTAAAATGTAGGCTCTAAGTCAGATCTGGTGGCATAGGCCTGTTATTCCCGCTAATCAGAAGGCTAAACTAGGGGGTTTAAAAACCCAAGGCCCGTCTAAGAATCAATGAGCCTCAACAGGGTTGGAAATATGGCTCAGTGGTAAAATATGGCTCAGTTACTCAGCATGTACAAAGGGCCTGGGTTCAATCTCCAGGTCCACCAAAAGAAAATAAAAGAACAGACCAGTCGTCAGGTAGACCAGAGACCATTGCCTAGTCTTACCATTTCTTCTTCACTGAATCCTGGCTTTCTTAATGGACTTTCCTCCATCAGCCCCTTTCCCTCTACGGCCTTCTCTTGTACTACAGATGAGACACAAGATCCATTTGGGGAGCTTTGGAGATTTCCTCTAGGTTGTAGGGACACTCAAAGATGGGGCTCTGTTTCCTGTGTCTTCCTCCAGCGTGTCTCCTGACTCTTGCACCACTGACTGTTGGGGAATGCTACAGAAACTAATTTTGGCATCAGCCTCAATACTGCAGATGGAGATAAACACAGAGTGGGAAGGACTGGAGAGGGAGCCCTTCTGGCCACTCAGTCTGTAGTGCTGTGACTTTGTTGCCATTATGTTTTCAGCCAGTGCCCCAAGGGTATATGCCTTGGGTCCCATGCACTTACCTCCACAAACCAAATCCAGAATTTAAAAAAAATGTTCATTTCTCAATTTAAAATTGTAATTTACCAATATGTATGTAAATATATATTTACACATATACATATATATGTAAATCACAGTTTTAAAAATTGTATAAACATGTGTATATATATACATTTTATTTATATTTATATAATATATATATATTTTAATATCTTCAGTCTTTCTGCTTAGGAAGCACCCCAGCCCAGGATGAACGTAAAGCCATCCTGTTATGTCAGGAGACATGGCATACCTGTGAAATGATTAACAGCATCAGCATTTGTCATCCCTTTCATGCCACATACCTGCTCCGTGCTTCACCAGTCGCCTGTTTTACTTCCATTCTTGCTTTCTCTTAAGCTACTGTCTATAGAGTGCGGAAGCCCTGCTATTTGGCTCAGTGGACAATGGGCTGTCAAGAGATGCTTAAACAGGCTTTTCAATGGCTTGGTTTCTACAACAATGTATGGCTAGGCGGAGGAAAGGGCCAACACTGCACAGTCTTTCCATTTGCCCCCACGACAGGCTGTTTGCCCAAGTGGGTTTGCTCTGCCTCTGCCCCTTGAAGGAAACAACGAAGGTAGGTGAGGAAGGGGTCTCGGGACAGCAGCTGCTCCTGCACACACAATGAAAGGGGCACTTTGCACGGGGTCTGGTTTCTCCTTTGCCTAATTGCTGCAAAGCATCTTCTGAGGCAAGGTTGTTATTTTCTGCTAATTATTGTTCACTTTAAGAAGAAATTTGTACTTCCTAAGCTCAAAAATAAAAGTGAAATCAGCAACAATACGCTTTTCTCCTAAACTTCGTACTTCTTAACTTGGACTCTCAGTAAGCTTAATCAATTCCTTGGCACCCGAAAGCTTATTTATCCAGCCCTTAAGGCAGTGTGTATTTCTATCTACATATAGACTTCGTGTCCTGAAACTAAAACAGTGAAAAAGTAAGTCAAATATTTTAAGTCTGTAAATGGACAGATTTCACGTAGAATGAATGTTAGTAAGTCCAAAGGAAGAATCTCAAGAGTCAAAATATTTTGGAAAAGAAATTCTCTTTTAGACTTACTATTTTGACAAAACAAAGGGAACGTGCATGAAAAGCAAGAGACCGATTATACAGTTTCCGTGAGTCCTCACTGAATATACTAATCTAGGCCTTTGCTTCCATTTTCATAAGCAAGCCATGGTGCTAGGAACTGTCTGTACTCAGGTAGGTGACACGGGAGCTCTGCCGCCTGTGCGAAGCCTATCCTATATGGCACCCCTTCCCTTACTAATAGGGAATTAATTGAACACTGCCTTTCAGTGCCCCCTTTTCTTTGACTCCTTGCTACTGTTCTGTAGTCTATGAAGAGCAGACAGAGCAGGGTGAGGGGCTGATGGAGGGGTATAACCCAATCCTCCACAAACCTTAGTCCATTGTGTGGGAAGGGCTAGCCAGGTGGCACCCGTGCCCTTCCTTCAGTGTTGGGATTCTCACCATAAGATGGTCTACTCTGGGCATTTCTCTCAATCTGTTCCTGAAGAGTTATTACTCCAACAGTGGCTATCCTAATATGCTACTATAGGGCATCTCACACATTGGGCATCTCACACATTGAACTCGATCATTCATTGCACAGTGCATTTTCTGAAACCCACAGAGAAAGATGACTAGCAACATGGCAACATGCTAATCTGGTGAATTCTGCATGGGACTGGGCACGTTGTACATAGCAAGTGTCCATGAGCATATGTGAGGTTGCTTTTCAGTGCCTTCCTGGATGGATGGATGGATGGATGGATGGATGGAACTATATAGAGTTCATTAACTACGAGAACTCTCCTCCCTCCAAGTTATACCAAATATTACAATATTACTGCAACGGAAGGTGAGATATAAAATAAAAACCTCTTTTTGTAGTTTATGGGGTAATACTGCTTGGCCTTGCTGACATTTGGAAGTAAAATTGTGACACACTGCTTGTCAAATTTTACTTGGACCTGTTAGCTACCACCAACCTAGTCACACACACACACACACACACACACACACACACACACACTGTTGTTTGGTGTCAGAAAAAACCAAGGCCAGGGTCTTGAGCTTGCTAGGCAAGTACTTTACCAATGAACTATATCATCAGGGTTTTTTTGTTTGTTTTTGGTAGTCTTACTAGGTAGCCCAGGCTAGTCTCAAATGGCAATCTTTCTCTCCACCTCCTCACCGAGGCATTACAGGCATGCCCACCATGCCCAATACCGTACCACAATAACTTTTGAAAAATCTTGCTTCTGGAGTCAATGTATGGGTTGCATTTCGTCAACTATGAATAGTTTGTAATTTATATAATAGTGCTCTATTCCAGCAAATTTTATATTCTTTAAAAAGTAATTGAAAGAAACAGATCATAATAGTATCTAATGTAAGTTCCTTTAATAACATATTTAAACGATTTGTGAATCAACCAACATGCTATCCTAACCTGAGAGATACAGATATAGAACTAGATAGTTATGAAAAACAAGCATGCTAACAAAACAAACAGTGACACTCCACGCTTTTTTCCATTTTAGTGTATTTCTTTCTTCCACTCTGAACAAGATGCACACACACCTACCCCTCCACCCCTTGGAGAACGCACAGGTTATTTTGCAGTATAGAGAAAATGAACAATTGCATAACTCATAGACAGAATCAGTCTGTCACCAATTGGCAACACAGTCGATGGTTAATTATCTGTGAAGACTTGTCACTTTTCAACCTTCTAGTCAGCGTTCAAAAAAGAAGTCTACTCTAATTAGTCAAAAAAATTTTGGGGTCTTTGTAGGAAGCTCTTGGTTTTGTTCCGTTGATTTGTTTCAAAAGTAAAAGACTTCTCTGGCTCCAGTATTAAAGCCAACGGCAGGCACTTGCAGTTCTAACCAGGAAAAGATTTTCAAGATGGTCTCACTTTTCAGAGCCGGACTCCAGGTGCAGGGAGCTGTGACCATTAGTCACCTGTGCCGAAGAGCAGAGAGGGAGCTTCCCTCCCTGTGCTATGCCGGGATAATAATGATGCAGGGGGTTAAGATACTAGGAGCCAATACCTCATCCGGGCACAGATGTGCAAGGAATTGTGGAAATGAACCACCGCTTCCATTTAGGGAAGGAAAATAATAATAGTCTCCTAACAAATGAGAGTTTGAGTGTATCGCCTCACTTGATTACCTTTGAGAATTTTGGTGGTCTAGAAATGCTCGTTTTAATTCATGAAAGACCCACTAGACTGAAGGGTAAGGCTTGGGTCCAGGCCTGGGTCCCCTCTTGGGCCTCTCCTGGGAACAGCGAGCAGTTTCCTTGCTGCCAGCTGAGGGGTAGGGTCATGGAAAGGATTTGCGGGGTCCTCATTGAGCCTGCTCCATGCTGAGAGGAGCTGCCTGCTCCTGGACACCTGGTCATTAACATTGCTAATTAGCAGCCATTAATCAGGGTGCTCGCTTTTTCTGTTGTTGTTGTTGCTCGTCGCTGGCCCCAAGGAACCAAGTGAATAAGAAGATTGTTTCATTACCTCCACAAGAGGAACGAAAGCAGTTCCCATCAGCTCAAGAAGCAATGGATTAAGGGAAAGGTTAGACAACGGTTAAAGATGAACCTGCACCCGGAGGGAGGGTTGGTGGGGCCAGGAGACCTGGGCTGTGTGGCCCAGGAAAATCAGTCAATTATTACTAAAGAAATCTGCAATGTAACTCTAATCACCCTGTGAGAGAGCAACTCATAATGAAATTTTTGTATTTTAGGAACTTTATTTCCCCCTGGGGTTAGTACAGGGGCTTATCTTTAAGTTATTCTTATTCTCTTTGGTGTTCAGGGAGCTTTAAGTTGGCTATTTTCTGTTGCTCTCATTCTAAATGCATTTTTTTCTTCCAGATGATCATGAAATCAGTTGAGATGTTAAGTAGTTATAACTAAAACACTTTAAAAATGCTCTCATCATCTTACCCAAAGGAGAACATATGACCAGAGATAATTCAATAAACAGTGTAAGCCTACAGTTTTTAGCATAGGGATGATAAATAAAATATGTGGAAATAAAGACTCTTGATTTGCCTATAATGACATTGAAAACAGCAACATATTTTTTAAAGAACTAAAGCAATTTGCCAATGTAATAAATTGTTAACCAAATGCAACCCAATGAATGTGCTCTCTTTGGGGAAGAACGGGGTCACCTGTGCAAAACGCACATTGTGTATTTTATGATTTTTTAAAAATGCTGCAAGATCCCCGGTGGCAGTAGGCAGCAGAAATGCTGTAGGTCCCATATGGTGGTAGTGGGCCATGTGGAGGCAGGCAGCGGGCCCTGGGAGCATTTCTGGACGACGTTCATCTCGGTAACAGGTTGTGCGTCCCAGAGTTGTAAAGGTCATTTTTTAATGCAAAAAAATAGTAAGACTTGTTATTTAATCAGCAGCTGATTATTTGCTCCGAATTAATTTGTTCATTTATTGAATTGTATTCCTCTGAACACTACAAAGCGGATCTGGAGTTGTGTGGGAAGCTCCGGCTCCTGAAACAACAGAAACGACCAGTGCCACATCTCGCCAGTCTATGCCACTCCTGGGGAGTCCTCTGTGGCGGGGTACCAAATGTGCTCTGCTGTAGCAGTAAGTGAAGGGCAAGCAGAGACTGCCTCACTTTTATTAGTGTGGTGGCCTCTTTGGGACATGTGTAATAAATATATATTTGCAGTTACAATGTGTATCCCTGCGCTTTCAAAGCAGCATTGCTCATTTAATGTGCCCTACATTTCAAAACAATAAGAGACAAAACCTGTTTTTTATGTACTAATTTGTTCTGTTTGTAACTAACTCCGAAATAGTTGTGGGAAGGAAGCAAGTATGTAAAACTTCCATGGGGAGCAGTTTGGCTGGGCTGGAGACTCGTATATGATTTCTAGGGCTTCATGGGAAAGTTGAATGCTCAGGGGAAACCACACAAAGAACAGCTGAGAAAAAGTTGCATTCTGGCCCAGAAGCATGCAAATGGGGTGCATTCTTTGATTTTCTCATGACGGATTGCCCCCACCACTGAGCCAAGGCAGCCTTGTTAATGAGGCTGACTCAACAAGGAGCAGCAGCATCGCAGGGGCTACCAAAGGGGACCCGGAGTGTGGACCAGGGGAGATGGAGGGGGAGTGGGAGTGGGAAAGGGGGGACTGAGAAGGGGGAGGGGGCAATTTGATGTTATTTATTAAGGCTAAGCCAGCAAGAAACCAAAGCTCTTCGAAGGTAGAAGGCCAAGATGAACAGAACAAGGATTGAGATTTAAAATCTGAAAAAGAAATAGTATAAAAATGACATGAAGAAAAAAAATAAGATTATCTCTTAAGTCAGAGATGAAACTCGTGGTGGAAACTCAATAGTTTTCAGACAGAGCGTAGCTGTGGCTTCCATGGCATTTCTCAGACTACACTGGAAAAGTAAGGGAGCTGGCCTGGCTGGGGTGGGAGAATCATCCATACCAGAAAGAAAAGCAGCGTGTTTTAAACTTGAACTTCATTTAGTGATTATATATTTTGTATTTAGATATTTCCAAAATCTATATAGACTTGTAACTCATGTACCAGAAAAGAGAAACCGCTTGCCTGTCATTCTGGTTACATATTTGAAAATTGAGCATCGTCATCTCATTTGTGTAAACATATTTACACAAAGTTAATGTTAGAAAAAATACTTTTTTAACATTAAAAATGGCTTCTGAGGAGAATTCTCTTCCTGAGCTACCAAAACCATACATATCATCCAAAAACCATAAATATGTAAGAGAGCTTGTCATTCTTCCTCTACTCTGGGCTTCTAAGGACACGTTTGTCTTATAAAATTCAAATCTGTAGCTGTTTTTGGGTGCTTACTGTATTTAGTGCATTTTAGACTATTTTTATAAATAAGCTTAAAATATATGTAACACTCAAGTAAGTCCCAGCCTTTCGAAGGATGTTGTTTCTGCTTCATCCTAAAACCCACGGCAAATAGTCTGGGACAGATGTGCTATTCCTCCAAAACTTACTGAGGGCTGGTTCAATTAGAGATGTAGTTAATGAAGCTCCATTGTTCTCAGTTCTTTCTTTTACGAGCGTGCAGACAGCCAGCGCCATCCTCTGCTCGCGCTCCTTAAGAGCTGAGCTTGTTTTACTCAGTAAATAAACTACATGTGAAAACAAAACAAAATTATCAAGCATTTATATTCTTTAATTCCTGAAGCACTGCGTTTCAGCACATAAAGGTGGCCTTTTACTGTTCTACCCCATTTCAACCAACAGGAGTGGCAAGATTTAGAATTAAAACTGGAAAGAAAAAAAAGAAATCCTAACTCACTCTATTGTGTTTTCCAGTTCATATGGTACAGTTGCCAAGACCACCCAGAGTTTGGTCAGCCTACTAGCCTACTAGAAGACTGGATCAGCTTCTATACCTAATGACAACTCCACATTTAAGAATGAAGTGTATGCATTCACCATACTATGGTGATAAAGCAGGCTGCTAGCATCCATTCAAAGGCCTTAGCATTCATTTGAGAAGCTCACTTCTAATCAAGAACATAACTCATTGAAACTGGCTTAAAGTCTGAATGTTGTAGATAAACATTAAAACTGATTATACTAAAGCATCTATTAACAAATATTTAGACAATTTTAAATTGTGTATCAATGGAAAACCAAAAGTATGCTTCTTACATCAAACAATAACATTGAACAGAATAATTACAAGCAGTGTTATTAATTAATTTTTTATGACTGTCCATCACAGAGAGCCATGAGTGTCCCAAGAAAGGAGAAAGAGCACATGTGAGCATAAGACACACGTCAGGCAGTCAGAACATCTGCTTTATCTCCTGTGGCCTTTCCTCACAGAGGTATCTCTTTGGATTCTCCTGTTTCGTTTAATAACTCATTCTTCAATGTGACTATGCTCATCTCAGTATAAGAGCAATTTCAGTTACTAAGCACTGCAGTTAAATTACAGTGTGAAACTAATGGTCCAGGAAGATGGACCACCATCTGTCCACCTTACCTATGGCTGTATTCCACTAGTCCTGCTTAGGGGATCCGGATAGTACCAAACTTTTCATTTACCATTTCCCACATAAACACCAACCTCTTATCAGCTAGGCTCAGAAAGAGGTGGCAATAATAAAAAAAATGGATGGACTACTCAGAACAATATAGTACTCTGAAACTGATTTGAAGTTATGAATGAATAATTTCTGGATCTTTGCATTTTGTGTTTGCCTACCTCAGTAGGCCACAGGCAAGCAGAACCATGGTTTCCAGACACTGCATCGCCTGGCCTAGGCTCCCTTCCATGATGGGGGGCTCCATTCTGAAGCCCTGATATAGACGTGCACTGTGGCTCCAGACAAGAAAGTTGCTAGTTGGCTTGGGTTCTTGGCTTCCTGATGGGTAAGATGAGGCCAGCGGATGAAGAGTCTGAACCCCTGTAACCTTTAGAACAGTAGGGTGGCAAGGGAATTCTGCTAACTAACTCTGTTTTCCCAATAGACCAGAAGAGCCACTAAAGATTCACATAGCTAAACCCTGAATTTTAAAAATAAGTCTGCTGTGCAAGCTGCCTCCAAATGTGAAGTGTAACAATAGGAGCTGCTTAATGATATCAATATATGCAAAAAAAACATTGCCCTGCTTGTATTTCCTTTTGGTTTTGCCTGCTCAGTAAAAGCAAGTTTCACTTAAAATAATTAGTCATAAATCTTAATTAAGCAAGCATCTTCCTTGAAATACAATTCCAAGAGAAAGTTGAAGAAACAAAGAAAGAAACCTTTTAAATAGGTTTTTAATTATTTTTTTTAAAAAACTTTATAATAAGTTCTTTTTAAATTATTTTTTATTGATTGGGAATCCCATCATGCACCCTGATAGTGCTCACTTCCCCATCTTCCTATGTCTGGCTCCCTCCCCCTCAAAAACAAGTCCATTTTGTGTTGTCCATATATTCTCTGGAGCATGGTCAGATTCCTAGTGACCAGTCCCTAAGGGATCGTGAGTCTTTTCCCACCTGCATCCACGCCAGAAGTCATCAGATGAGGAGAGCCACCTGATGGTGGGAATGGGGTGGTACCTGCTCTCCCATGCCAATGCCATCGCCTGCACTACAGTACCATGGGCCTTTTGAGGGATGGGACCAGCTCTCCCAGGGTCACTGCTGGTGCCAACAAGAGGCTGCTGCCAAGGGGTGGGGCCAGCTCTACTATACCCTGGTACCTGGGGACATTAACATGGCTTCAGGCAGCAGCCTCAACCCCTGACATTGCATGGGCTGTGGTGGTAATATGGGCTGCAGACACCAACAGTATCAGGACCACTGACCCACTCACGGCCCTCAGTGGCTGCATGGACATGGTCTCAGGTGGTTACACATGCCACTCACATCAGCATGGATCCCCAAGGCCGCAAAGCCTGAGGACATCACTAAAGCACTGACCAGGGGCACAGACTGCATAAATTCACATGGATCTCAGGTTTCATCACAGTCTGGAGCAGTACCATGGACCACAGACACCAATACGGCCTCTGGTAGTATCAAGGACCACAGTGGTCGTTCGTGGAGGTAAACCCAAAAAGTGAACCTTTCCTCATCTAGGACCTTGGTCTTTGCCCAGAGCCAGGGATTCCACTGCCAGGTGGCAGGTTCAGGGGCTGAGTCTGCACCTGAATAAACTCCAGGCTGTTGTACACCACTCGGCCTACCCTACTGGACAATGACACCTGTCAAGGCCATTACGTTGGCAGTTCCAGATCTCTCCCTAGTGCATGAACTGCATATGTTTTTTGATCTTTCTCATCTCTCCATCACATATATGTTTGTTAAAGTGGCACACCCAACCCCTGGGGCACAGGGCCAGGGCTGAGCTCATATGTCACCTGCCTGAAGAGATTTTAATGAGTTTTATTTGTTGTTGTTTCCATTTAAAATGTCTATTATTTATTTATTTATTTTTACAGTTCATCACTTGTGGTGATATTTTGTTTGTGCTTTAACAAATAAAACTTGCCTAAAGATAAGAGTGTGGAGTTAGCCCCAAGTTAGCCATAGAAGTTAGGCAGTGGTGGCACACACCTTTAATCCCAGCACTTGAGAGACAGAGGCAGACAGATCTCTCTGTGAGTTCAAGGCAAAACCCTGAGCTACACAAGATAGATTCAGTCTAAGAGAGAAACACAGCCAGGCAAGTGGTGGCTCACACCTTTAATCCCAGCACTAGGGATGTGGAGACAGACAGGGATATGGCTGGACGAAGAGAGGAATCTAAGGCGGGGAGAGGGGACACGATGACCCAGGAGCTCACGGCATTCAGTCTGAGAACTTGTAAGACACAGGATACCCCATTCGGTCTGAGGGTTCAGTAGAGGTAGAACTAGTGGCTGTCTGCTCTGCTTCTCTGATCTTCAGGCAAGCTTAAAGCACAAACAAAATATCACCACAATCACTAAATTCGTCTCAAAGCATCTCTTCCTTAACTTTAGCAATCTGGTTTCCTTCGCGGTCTTCTGTTTCTACCATCTGGCTATGGCCTTGTTTGTCCTTTGTAGGTCTTAGTCAGTGCCCTTGGCTAAAAAATTACAAACTTCACAGAGTTTGGAGGACAATATTAAATGAAGAAATTCAGGTCAAGTGCTCTACACTGTGCTTGCCCAGCAAGGGTGATTCATTAATGTCACTTCTCATTAATACCTTCGCCATACCTGATGGTGGAAATGACTATTCCCTTTAACATAGAAAGCTAATTGTCAAGGTAAGATAAATACACAAAAATAGGACACATTTTAACAGAAACATAACCAAGCCCACTTATCTTATTGTTGTTCAACTGTATTTCAAAAACTACTATCTTTAGGGCCAGGAGAGAAAGGTCAGTGGGTAAGAACAGTTGCTAGACAAGGATAAGTATCTGAGTTTGAACTCTAGCAACAGAGCATGCTTGTAACCCCAGCACTGGGACTCGAGACAGGCAGGTCTCTGAAGTTCATAGCCTAGCCCAAATGGTAAGCTTCCAGTTCAATGGTTGACTCTATCTCCTGGGAAGAAGTCAGGTAAAGAAAGACATTTGATATCTGCCTGTGGTCTCCATACATACCTGCAGGGGTATGCACACCTGTACACTCACATACAACACACACATACACAGAGAGAGAGACACACACACCACATACATACACACCACACTATAGTTTTTGATGGAAAACAAAAAGGATTCCTTATTTCTTGACCCTTCCTCAGCATGCTCTCTCCGCCAAGCTTCCCTCATGGTACCCAGGTTAATAAATTATCTTCCTGGGAGCATCCATCGGGAAGGTAGTGGTCACTCACACACTCAGCATTAGGCCCTAGTGGCTATTATGAGCTTGGTACCTCTACTGGCTAGCCACACATCTCGTCACTTCACATACTCTCAGCCTTAGTCTTGCTTCCTCTCATGTCTGGAGCATCTACAACTCCATGTCCATCTGCACTTATTCTACCCAATGCCATTTCTCTTCCCTGAACACAAAACCCTATGTGTGCTTTTCTGTGCACTCAACAAGCTGAATAAATCCCTTCAAGGGCTTTCTTTACATCTGCAACCCTGGCAATGTCCATCATCATGTTATCTCTACCTACTAAGCTACCTCCACCCACCATGCTACTTCCACCCACCATGCTACCTCCACCCACCATGGTACCTCCACCCACCATGCTTTCTCCACCCACCATGCTACCTCCAACCACCATGCTACCCCCACCCACCATGCTGCCCCCACCCACCATGCTACCTTTATCCACCATGCTATCTCCACTAACCATTCTCCAGCCACTCTGAACCACTTAAATTCTCAAAATTCACCACACTTACCTTCTGGTGGTCTTTGGGGATTTTTCCCCCTTGGAATATTCTTTCTCTCTGCTAGAACCCCCATTTCACACTCCACTTAACTAGTTCCTATTTGGCCCCAGGTTGTCAGCTTTTCCAACCACAGAGTCATCTAGAGAATCACACATATGCTATGCTGTTTTGATCCTTATCCTTGTCAGAGCTTTTATCAAAAACGACAGCTAGCTATGCCCCTTCTCCTAGCCCCTTACACAGAGCCTTTCACATGGGAAGTCCTCAGTGGTGTTTGCTAAACAATATCAGCATATTAGAAAATAAGGTCAGATCAACTTCAATGGCCAGCATAAAGAGCATAATGATTGTAATCTGTAACAAACTGCATCAGTTTTAGAAACTTCCATTAACCATCTAACAGATACACAAACAGAAACCTAGGGAAGCATAGCAACCTTCCCCCAGAGCCCTGCAGTGAAAGTGAAGTTGAGTGTGGAAGATTTTGAGAACTGAAGTTGTTCAGTGTGGCTGGAGGATGGTGGTTGGG
>LOJH01008098.1:0-30048 GCA_001685095.1 Ellobius talpinus | reverse complement strand
TGTGTGTGTGTGTGTGTGAGAGAGAGAGAGAGAGAGAGAGAAAGAGAGAGAACATGTCCTAATGGGTTCTATGGGTTTATTTCATTTTGGCATGTTAAGTCCTAAAAGACCAAATGTACATTTTGAAACTATTATAAATAATATAACAAAAGATAAGTTTATGTGAAATTTGAGATGAAAAAACTTGGGGGTAAAAACTCCTCCTTATGAGCGCTATGTGTGCACACTCATATTTTCTCTGTGTGCACGTGTGTTGCAGTGGCTCTGTGGAGGCCTAGTCCAGATCCACAGATGAGAGGCACTCTTGCCTTCCCCCCTGGAAGCCTGGTCCTGGGGGCCACAAGTCCAAGGTTAATGCTGCTTGGGATGGCAGCTGGCTGATCTGTGAAGGGGAGTTGCCCTAGGCTACTCTCACTGGTTGGCCACACATGGTCTTCTATATAAATCTGTGTCTAGATTACACCACATGAAGGCACCAGACATAACTGGACTAGGGTCCACCCTGAGGTCATCTTAAGCTGAGTTACTTCTGCAAGGCCTCCATAAATCCAAACACAGCCAAGTGAGGAGACACTCAGGTTGTAGTACTAGAACCCTGAGGATCAGAGGGGAGGCAGGAAATGCAAAGTCCACTGTAAGGAGCTGGGTCACAGGATCTCAGAGGCAGAACCTTGGTGTTGAGTCGGCTTGGAAGGTTCTGGAAACTTTGGCAGGCGGCAGATAGGCAGGTGGGAGGGCAGGGCTGGGCAGGAGCTTAGTGAGCTGTCCGTGAGGGTGGATGCGGGGCACGTCTTGGGCCTCCTGACACTGAGCTCAGGGAGCATGGCCTACAGGGAAGCCTGTCATTATGCCCAGATGAAGGCCTGGTGAGAGTCAGAGAGCAGAGGCTTCGCAGTGGGCTACAGTGGGCGTGGCTGCAGTGGGCCTCTTATGTGAAGGCCATGGCAGCTTAGAAGTCAGGGATAAGGCCAAACAGACTTTGCCAGTTTCACTTTTACCTTTAGTCTCTTGTGTCCTTATTGGCCACATACCAAAGGTTCTTTGTGGAGGGACCATGGGTTCTGGAGTCGTTCTATGGCCCCCTGGGACTTGCTGTCTCTATTGTGTGAAGGCGGACATGCCTGCTGGGGTGCCGGGAGGGTGATGTGGTATAAGAGGCACTTAGTGCTCCATCAATTACGAGCTTTGGTGTGGAGGAGGATGAGGAAGAAGGAGAAAGACAGGAACAAACACAGAGAAGAAAGGAGAGAGAAGGGGCAGGAGAAGAAAGGAGAACACCAGATAGATCTGTGTGCTTGGGAAGCCCAGGGGGGTTCCCAAGCCCCAGGTCCTCAGTCCCAGGACTGTATAGCTCATCTTTTTCCATACAACCTTGAGGGAGAGACAGGAACCAGGACGGGGCCATGGACACAGGGAATGCTGTGCAGAAGGGACCGAGTGGAGTGATGGCCCAGAGGCGCTCTGAGATCAGCATAGGTGTCTGTTCTTTTTTGACATTGGGAGCAGTGTAGCGCATGCTTGGAAAATGCACCACACATGGCAATCTCATCATGTTGTCAGTGTTGGTGATTTTGTTGGGTAGCATCGCCGCTGTCCTGGGTGTGCCTGACCTGTGGGCTGCAGATTGGACAGGCCTGCAATTGCTTGTGTTTCTTCTACAAGGCGCTCCCCGCTGTGAGCTGCAGTACCAGGTGGCTGGAGACAGGCTATTTCTCTGCTTCCCGTCCACATACTCCGTGACACCTGCAGACAATGTGGCCATAACTCTGACCCATTCCCTTAGCCGCTCCTGGTTGAAGAAGTCTGGGCCTTGGCTGTTTGCTCAGAATCAGTGGCTTCTGTGATAGGGACCTGCACTGCCTCCCTTAGCTTAGGACTTGACATCCTTCACGAAATCATCAATCAGTATGCAGTTGCTTGGGGCTTGTCTACGGTCCATGCTGCTTTGACTGCATCCCTCTACAAGGGATGCCAGAACTGGACCTGGCACCTAGAAGTCTGTGATTACTTACTTGTGACATGGGGCATCCAAGGCCCAGGTTTGGTGTGTCAGTGATGGGAGGATGTTTGAGCTGTTCTGGTTGCTCCAGGTATCTCTAGGATCCTGGGAAGAGATGGGCTGTGGTGGTTAGTACTGACTGTTGACTAGACAGACTCCAGGACAAGCTAGGGGCAAGCCTCTGGGCTTGAAGGAGTTTCTAGATTAGGTTAATTGGTGTGGGTGGCACCCAAACTATGGGTGGCACTGTCACATGGGCTAGGGTCCTAGCTTCCTAATTACAAATGCAGTGTGATCAGCCTCCTTACTCCGTTGCTGCCAGGACAGACAGTGCCCGGAACTGAGAGTCAGACTAAACCCTTCCTTCTTTGAGTTGCGTTCGCTGGGTGTTTTATCAGCAGCCAGGACAGTGACCAGCGCATGACCTGTGTCTCTGATAGATGGCTCAATGATAGGTGGCTCTGCAGAGAGCACACTTACCCATAACATTTGCCCATGTCTGTGGTGTGCACACGGCCAGTTTCTAGACACCAAAAGATGTCACAGAGTGCAGATTGGGGAGACCCAGGCACTCACCCATGCTGCATGTGTGGTGTACTCAGCATGCATGGGTGGGAGTCATCTTTACTAACATTGCTGGAGACTGAGAACACTTTGTAGAACTGTCACATGGAAGACACCTGCCAGTGTCAGAAAGCAGGTAGATGGTTTGATTGGTCCCTGCAGAGGTGTTGATTACAGCCTTGCCCTCTGTGTCCAGGGGCTGGCTTTGTGCCTGTCCTTATAGTCTTTGCCTTGGGCGTCAAGAGTGATGGTTGGAGCCTCAGAGAGGCCAAGGTCTCTGCTTGAGGGGCTGATCTTGGGAAGGAGAAAGGAGACAAGATATCTGGCAGATGTCAAGGAAGGAAGAATTTTGGGGAACGTTCTCTGTGTTCTGGAGAACTCTGGGCGAACAACAGGCTGAAGGAGGCAGAGGCAGCTAGGGCTAGTTAGTGGGCTGGGTCTACTGCAAGTCCATTGGCAGTTCCACCCAGCTGAGTCTGCTTCTACAAAGCCAAGCAGCAAGGGGTGGCCTGTGACAGGGCTTGTGGGGGGTCCATGTAGGGATGACATCAGCCTTTGAGGCACACGCTAGGGCAAGCCACTGTGCTGCTCAGAGCCTGGCTACCTGTTAAGGATGTGTGGCAGTGTGCTCTGGGCTTCGGGAAGAGAAGGGCTATAGAAGAAGTATTCAGAAGGTGATAGTTCTGGCTTTGTGTTGCTGTACGGTAAGGATTCAGTGGAACACAATTAGCACTCAGTAAGTGATGATCTTTGTCCTCTTCTGGGAAATAAGAAGGGAGAGCGCTCAGCAGGTGAAAGTTTTTGACCCCTTTCATGCCTCTCTCTGTAAACAGTGACTGCCCTGTGACATTCATTCTGGGTGCTCCTCTAGCCCCAGGGAGAGGTGCTGGCAGGAGCCCTTGGCCAGCCCCTCCTGGGAAGACTGGGTGTGTTCCCAGCTGAGGATGGAACTGCCTCCCCAGCAAGCTGGAAAGCCTTGCCATGAACGTGGGCCGTGGCCTTGGCTGCCTAGGGCTCTGCAGACTCTGGCTCCCAGCAGCCAGGACAAAGCCCCAGTGTGCAGGAGCTCAACTCCCTGTCTGCTGTGTGAACCTGCCGACCCGGCCCGCCCCAGCCCACGGAGGGCTGGAGCCACTGTTCTGCCTGCCATTGTTCCCACAGTGCAAAGGAGGTCACCTAGGGTGATGCTACCCAGAGGTGGCCTTTGTGGGTGGAGGTGGCAAGTGAGTGCTGGTTGTGGGGACTGGCTGATCTTTATCCCAGCCAGGGTCCTGATGAGAGCTGGTGGGCTCTTTGAGGGTCGTGGGGTGGGGGAGGAGCAGGTAGGACTGGCAGGAGGCCACCAGGGCTGTGGTGAGCTGCAGACTGGGAACTCCCAGGATTTATTTCAAAGTTGGTGGTAGGTGTGTCACCTCGTCAGGCAGAAAGGGTGGACAACGTTCATGTGCTCTGAGTAAATATTTGTTGAGAGCCCACGATGGGCTCCAGCAAGGCAATCCCAAGCTTGGGTGGGGCTTGTCTCTCAAGGCCTTTTTCAAGACCTTGCTACCCCTTCCTGGCTTCCCAGCTCGACAAACCATTCAGCCTCCTGTCTGAGCGCCAACACAGACTGGGCCCTGGGGTCTCTCTTGCTCACCTTCTTATCTTTCCCTCCCTTCTTTCCTCCCACCTTCCCACTGTCCCTTTATTTATTCACCCCCACCTCCTTCTGTCCCTCCTCCTTTCCCCGCTCCCTCTGTTCTTACTCCCTTCCCCCCATCACTCCCATTCACCAAACAAGACCTACAGTGAATCATCCCTGTCTGCAGCCATCAGAGCAGCTAATATAGTTACCAGCCCAGAGCAGACCTGAAGGCTGGGGCTCAGGCATCTACTGGTGTATTGAGGAGGCACCACCAGGCACCGTGAGGCAAAGTGGTTGCTGGTGGGAATTATAGTTTCAAAGAAACCCCTCAGCCTCCACCGGGTCCCCAGAGGCCTTCAGAGTCCCTCAGTTCTCCCTAGTTCTTCATGGCTTTGAGTAAGGAAGGGTTCACCCAGAAATACAATTTGGAGGGGCCCCAAAGTGGCTACTACTGCCCTCATATTCAGGATGTGCCACAAGTTGGGATTTGAACCCAGCCTTGCTGATTTCAAACCCATTTCACCCCCCCATTACCACTTTACCACTCAAGGTCAAAATCCTCTTCCATGCAGAACTCCTGTGGGGAGGAAGGAATTTTAGCGGTCACTGCAGACTGCTCTTTTACTTCCGTGCACAGAGGAGTGAGCGGAGAGGCTCAGAAAGGGGTAGTGGCTTCCAGGTTATTGCACAGTTTCTTGCTAACCATAGAAGGATGGCATTTATTGGGGCCTCGGAGGTCCAGCTGTATTCTTGCTGAAGCTCAATGCCTATAGCTTGAATCAGTGGAACTGGGGGTTCCATGGGCTTGCAGCCTGGCCTGTGTCCTCCCTGCCAAGGGCTCCCTAGTCCCTTGGACTTTAGGATGTATGGAAGGCTGGCAGGCTAGTGTGACATTGCCTGTCTGTTTCCTGTTGTGGGGATACACCTAGGTGGAGACAGGTCATCTCAATTGGGAAACCTGCAAAGTGTATCTTGTCAGTTTCACTGGTAAAATGGTTTGATGGCGACAGCTTGGGCAGCTTGTCTGCCAGACCCAAATACCTGCCTACAAGGCGAGGACATCCTCTCCCACACCCAAGTTCACTGGGTTGGGGAGGAGAGATCACTGGGAAGTAGCCATGGCTAGAGCCTCAGTCTGTGTCCAGCCTTTGAGCATTTATCTTTAATAGGACTTTCATGATCCACCTTTGTATCCATTGCATCAATATGCTGGGGAAAGCTAAGTTCTCTTAAAGGAGAAGCCTCCACTTCCTGCAATGCGTTGGGCAGGACGCACCTGAACTGAGGACCCAAGCAGGCCTTTCAAGCATCATTGTCCACCCTATCCTCTGGGCCACCCATGCACAATTATACCAAGACTGTGTCCCCTCATCTAGACCAAGCCTCAAAGGCTTCAAAGGAAACATGGCTTTGGGATTGTATGGAAAGGCAAGATGTCACTTTCTGTTGAGAAGATACAGTCTACGGCATACATGGCTTTGGTGATGGCTGCTGGCCAGCCATCTTGGGACAGGTGGTCACAGAGTGGGCTGAGCATGTTTGCTGGTAGGACGTTTGCTAGGTCATTATAGGTTGCAGTGCTGGCGTGTCCCCAACCTCATGATACGTGCAGTTTTACAGATGTCTCTCTGTACCCCTTATGAGATAGGTGGGGTATTTTCTGACTCTCTGAGCTGATAGAGATGGTCCCCTTAATCAAGGCTGTATGAACTTTGAAACTTGTACTCTGAAGGACGTCATAGACATTGTCTTAATGGACTCATTATCTTAACGGACTCATTAGTGACAGCTGGACATTCGTTTCTCTATTTCTGGGCTTATATATAGAAAACAAAGGCTCAGCGAAGTGAAACAGTTGTCTCGAGGCCACAGGACTGGTTACTCTGTGATGGAGCGGGGAGATGAACAAGACTCTAAGTCCCCTGCCACACCCAGAAGGTCATAGGACAAGTCCAGCACAAACGGCGATCCTTTCTCCAACCCACTTCTTGTCCCCACGTCCTTCTGCAACAGTTTGAGTAAGTCTTAACAACGACAAAGGGCCTTGCTCTTCTCTCTTGTCTGAAGACGTCTGGAGCCATGAATCAGAGACAGCAGCGTAGCAAGGAAGTGTTTTCTTTCTTTTTTCTTTTTTTGAGGGGGGAGAAGGTGTTGGGGGACATGGAAACTTTGAAACTTCTGGTTTGCTCCCTTGAAGGCAATAAACAATCTCTCCCCAGACTTGGTCTGAACGCTTTTTTAGTGCCTTGCATTTTTGGTGACAGTTTTGCAAATTGCGGGTAAAGAACCTAAATGTCTAATTAAACCCTGAAGATGTACAGGAGTTTGAAGCAGATGATTGATGTTCACGGAGGTGCGGCTGTGTGACGGAGGCCGCCTGACAGGGACTGCGAAACCCGCGCGGTGGTAATGTCTTGTTGTGATCCGTGTTGTCATTTTTTCATTACTGATTAAAATTAAAAATCTGCTTGGCAAATCCATTGTAAAAATTCCCTTCATGAGCATCGACGGGTACAAATTATTTTGTCAATCGTCTGGCAATCAAAACGGGGCTGGAGACGATTTCTAGCCCACACTTTCTATCCCCCTCTTCCCTCACGCCGTTGACTTTTCATAACAAAGTTTTAAAAGGCGTAGGTAGCAGTCTTGGCAGCACTTGAAAAAAATCAAAAGATTCATCTGTATTTTTTTAATGAAATGTTCTGTTTGTGTGCGCCCCCTTCTGCCCCCCGCCGAGAATGGAGGGGAAGGTTCTCGGAGGGAGAGCCAGTCTGCGCCCTGTAATTGTCTGATGCTGTGTAATGACAGGTCTATAACAGTAATAAAGCCTTTATTAGGATAAAAATCTGTTTTGAGAATGGAAGCATAAATTGTCTAAAACTGCAAGGCAGAAAGGAAGCCTTGCTAGCCTGCAAACCGAGGGGAAGCTGTTTGCAACCTCTTCACTGAGATAGTTTTCAGTTTAGTACCCAAACATCATGAGAAAGATGGGGGAGCAAGGTGAGGGAGACCTTGTGTGTGACTGGGCACTCTGCACCAGGCCCTGGGAGCTAGTGGTCCTAGGCTCTGGTCTTAACTCCCTGCTGTGTGGCTGTGAACCAGTCACATACCCTCTCTGGTGCCAATCTCCTCTTTAACGAGTGAAGTGATTGATGGCTCACCCAGTCTGTACAACCTTCCCAATACTCTTGGCACTGTGTTCATTTACCCAAAGCTTGAGAGTGAGCTAGGGGCCCCTAAATCATTTTCTAATGTATTACACGACATAGACAAGAGACCAACCCTGGGATCAAAGCTCAAGGCACTGGGGTAGATCCTGGGCAGGCTGAATGAGCCAAGTATTTTAAGAAATATGGCCACATCTCTGAGCCTCTATCCCCTGAATCTGTGCCCAGGGTTCTGTGAGCTATCCTTTGAAGATCGCACGACAAAGTACCTTCCCAATGATCCTGCACTGAGTACAGGAGAAAAAAGTCCCAGCCAGGGGTCCAGGAAATCTTTGCTGACCTTTGAGTCAAAAGATTCCTAGTTAGGCAGGGTGGTGCTGTCCATAACCCTGGTTCCCAGGAGCTTGAGGCAGGAGGGTCTCAAATCGAAGGCCCACCTGAGCTACAGAGCAGGATTCCATCTTAAACAGCACAAACAAACCCAGAACCAAAGATGAATATTTTTAAATGGAAGAAATGAAGAAGGATTCCACGTCCACATGTTGCTGCCCAGACCCCTGAACCGCAAAGTTCTACAGAGGATCGGCATGCTCCCAGGCCTCTCGTCACCAACAATGTGTTGTCCTAAAGAAGCAGACCTGAGACGGTGCATGGCTTGGAGGCCAGTGGTACTCAGACCTGATGCTACAAGTACCAAACTGAGTAATCAGGAAGACCTCTGTCTCCTAGGAGGTGTAGGCTCCTCGTGGTTCTGGATCACAGGGGCAGATGGAGCTGCGAAAGTAACTTCCCGTTATTTCTTTGAACTCTAACGTAGACTTGAACGCTATTTCTCTCTGTTCCTAGATGTTTGTCTATAATGTATATGCTTTATTTCTGTCCCACCCTTTTCCCTCTGAAGAAATATAAAGATTGCAGTATTCTGAAGGCCAGACGTGGGGTGTAATTTTTAAGGGACCGAGTGGCAGGGTCAACCTACTGAGAGGCATCCTTTCCATCCGTAGACTTACCTACTTGTTCAGTCCTGAGCAGCACAGAGAAAAAGCCCTGAAGCCTCTGCCATCAGAAGGGTGATGGTCCTGTCTACTTCCCTTTCTGACCAAGTTGAAATCTCTCTCTTCATACACAGTTGGCATGGGAGCCTCAGATCGAGACTAGGGCCATCAAATACATCTGCATTCCCCTTTGTCTGTCCCTGGCTCAGCAGGAGCAGGGCTTCTGAGGATCAGGACCATGAAAATGTGAATGTCAAAAAAAGAACCCTTTCTGTGATTGGGCAATTTTCTTTTGGAAAGGGGTCCGGTCAATCCTATTTTGCAGGGTAGGTTTCCCAAACCTATGTTTTGTGGCTGTCCTGTTAATGTGCCAATCCATAGCTGGAAAAGATGGGCATGGCGCTCTCCTCACCCATCAGTGTGAGCCCCGCCCACAGTGCTGGAGGAGTCTCAATCTTGCCTGGCTCTCTCCGCGTCACTCTGGAACAGGTGGAAGAATGCTTTCTGAGACTTGTGTCCATCTGCATGTCCGCCCACTCACCTTATGGACCTGTTGCTGCGCCACACTTAGTTAAACCAATTTCCCCCACAAGCACTCCCAAGGACCTTAGGTTGTGTGCTGGTGGGAGTCTGGGAAGAACCCTGAAGTCATCCTTCCCTGAGAGGCACAGCTTGCCTAGCTGGAGGGGAAAAGAGACGGACAAGAGGGGCTGGGTAGGGAGAAGGATTGACAGCAGCATGTGCAATAGGTCACTTTTGAATCCCATCCTTGTAGAATCTTTCCGTTAAGAACTCAACAGCTCCAGGAGACGTGGATGTAGAATGACCTAAGGCCAGGGCAAGTTGACAGTTGCCTTTCCCTGCTACATGTCAGTGGCAGACATGGCCAATCAGTCATAGTCAGTACTCTTTCTGCTTGAGCTAGGGACCACTCTCACCATCAGCCGGAGCTGGCAAAGGGCATCAAACCCAGAGGTTAATTGCATCATGGTCCCAAGGGAGTGCCCCAGTATGGAAACAGGAGAAAAACTTGCCGGGAACTCTCTGGGTAACGCTAATCACTGGGGAAGGTGGACATGCCGGTCACATGTGGCTTTAAGTCAATACACACTGGCTGAGGCCCTACTTCGTGCCGGGGCAGTAGCTATGGCCAGCAAGGGTGTCTGTGTGGCTGGTTCTCAGAGCAGCTGGAGTGTGGGAGAAACAGTATGGTTCTGGTGAAGGGCTCCAAGAGACAAGGGGAGGGAACAGATCAGCCATGACCAGGACTCAGAAGGCTTCCCTAAGAGATTAGCCTGCAGTCTGGGTCTCCACGGAGAAAGAGGGAATGTGAAGGTCACCTGAGTCCTGAGTTTTTCTCTCCTCCAGCCTCTGCTTCTTCAACTGCAAGGCAGGGATCGTGCCAAGGACCCTTCACAAGATCAGTCAAGACAGATGTTGGAATCCTGCCTGGAAACAAGAGTTTTATACAAACGTCCATTATCGTTATTCTTTCATTCATTAGCTCATTCAAGGAATTTTCGTCAAGTGCCCACTGTATAGCAAGCCCCAGTGAAACCCTGGGGCTAAGGAAGCTGATGGAGATGTAACATTGTTCCTTCCAAGAAGATTGCATTGGGAGGTTTGTTGACATCCTAGCACGCTAGCATGCGAGTACAGGTCACTTCAGACTGCGTTTGGATGCCAAATAAGGGACACAACACAGTGATTCTGTCTTTGGGGAGGCTGCCCTGCTTTCCTGGAGCCCCCAGTCCCCACTACCGCAAACCAGTTCGTTCTTTGTGAATGAGGAGGACAAGAATGATAAATCAGCAGGGAGTGTCACAGACTCCTGCGTAGATTGGACTTGGTGCAGGAGGCTGAAGTCCCAGGATCCCCGCTGGCTGCACAGTTTCCCACCACAGGAGTCCACTGAAGCCTCTCCAGAGAGTCAGTGAGAGTCTAGAGTGCGGGTTGCCAGTGTGTCTGCTCTAGGGTCACATAGCAGACTTGTGACAGGGCTGCCCCAGCTCCAGAGAATCCGGTGGAAAAGATCCCACCCAGTCCTACCACACTGAAACCGTTCCCTGCGGATTGCAGGGTACCTAGCTCTGGATACATGGGGACTGGTAATGGTGGGCAAAGGGGAGGGCATGGGTTTAGAATTAGAAAGACCTCACTAGTATTTTTGATTCACCACATAGGAAAGGTGTGGCTGTAGTCATGGAAACCTACTAGCCCTCAGGTTGTCATCTTTAGGGTGCTTTTAGATCAGCCACAACAGCTGGAAGGAGCAGGTGAAGCGGCTGGGCGTGAGCATGGGGTGGCAGGAGTCCCATCACTGATAGGACCACGTTATAGGCAACCTTCCAGTGGGCGCCTCAGCCTACAGGGAGTGGCCCTGGACCATTTTGTAATCCACCCCCAAGCTGCCACACCAGACCCTGATCACACATTGTCCTGAAACGCTCTCTGCCTCTGTTGACGCCGATGCATACTTGTCGTGGGCGATGTTCCCACTATCAGGCATTTGGCGGAATCATAAAAACCCATTCCCACCCTGCCTAATACATTTTCATGCCTCTTCCTTGACAGGCCTGGCTGTGCTGGATCTGGGAATGGGGAGGAGGGGGGGTGTCTCACAGTCTCTGAGTCCATACTTCTGGGTTGCTTGAGAATGGAGGGTGTTTAAAGACTGCGCAGGCAGGAAGCTGGGGTCCTCCTGACTACGCAGTTTGGTGCTTGTAGCCTATTTGTTTATTGCTGCAATAAACAAATCACAAGGGAAGGGCAGGGAAGGGGCTGCCGCCCATGCCATACCTACTATTCTTCCTGCAGCCTTTGGAACCCCTGAGGCTCTTTCACAGGTGAGTGCTCAGGCTTGTCATGATTGTAACCATGTGCTTAGGGCTAATATCGCTGAGCCTCATTTTATAGAAAGCAGAAATAATAAAAACACTCACCCATGCAGTTATATGACTGAATGGTACTGTGCAGGCAAACAGCTGTTCCCAAAACCTGCTCATGGTGATGCCAAAGTGCCAGCAGACACATGTTGAGCCCTCCTACGGTCAGAGGCTCACTTTCTTGTGCTGTACCATCTAGGAAGATCATGGTAACTCCTGGCCGGGGTATTATTACCTTACGTTTTGCGTATAGAAACCAAGGCTTTGGGAGATGATACGCAGCCAGGTGAAGCTGAGGAAGTCTGCTTAATTCACCTACTTGAGTCAGGTTCAAGGCTTCAGGGAGCATCCCAGGGCCAGTAGATGTTAAAATTGGGTGGGAGGAAGAAAGGGCTCTCCCCAAGAGGTTGGACCTGTGACAGCTCAGCTGGGGAATCTGAGCCTGTGTGTCAGTCATCGGTATCATGGGTTTGCTAGAGGCACCTCCCTCCCTCTGGAGGCGCAAGCATCTTGGTTCTCAGTGACTGGACACATCAAACACACGGTGCTGAAACCGCCAGTTGGGCTTGTCAGCTGTGGCTTTTCTGGCAGGGAAAACTATTAATTTTTTTCCAAGTCTAGTGGCGGGTTGAGTATACCAACTACAACCTGCCATTAGCCACTTCTGCTATTGGGAGCTGTGGTCTGTGAGTAGACTCTGGAGGCGGGGTTCAGTGGATGCTGGCATCATGTGATCTGTTTTCTTTCAGCTCTGAGCTCTTGCATTCCTTTTGATGCTGCCCCCACCTCTTCAGCACAGGACCGAGCAGAGAATGTCTCAGAAGTTTGGGGATGCAACTCTCTCACTCAGTGGACCATGCACGGCCATGCAGGTTCCCTGGAAACCCATCCAAGGCTTCCAGAGTGGACCACACTGGACACTTACCTAGAGATTCATCTCTTCCTTTTGGAGGGTGGCCAGATCTCCTCATTCTCCAGCTAGTACTAGTTCAAGTGTTTCTAAGCCCTGTCTTGAAAACATAAGCCCATCTACTTTCTGCAGTGATAGTTGTGCATGCATATGGAGGTGGGAGCAGAGCTCTTCCACAAGTCTCACTGGCTGTCTCCAAGAATGCTTCAGTCCATCTCCAGAATTGATGCTCTGGACAGGACCACAGAAGGCACTCCTGTGTCTAGTGAACAGACGAATGGGTGGATGGGTGAATCGGTGTATAGGTGAACGAATGGATAGATGGTTTGATGGGTGGGTGGTTAATGGATGAATGGAAGGGTGGTGTCTTAGTTAGGGGTTGCTATTTGCTGTGATGAAACACCATGACCAAAAGCAACTTGTGGAGGAAAGGCTTCATCTGGCTTACACTTCTACATTGTTGCTAATGACTAAAGGAAGTTAGTATAGGAACTCAAACATGGCAGGAACCTGGAGGCAGGAGCTGATGCAGAAGTTATGGAGGAATGCTACTCACTGGCTTGCTGTTTATGGCTTGCTAAGCCTGATTTCTAATGAACCAAAGGCCACTAGCCCAGGGATGGTACCACTCACAATGGGCTGGGCATGCTCCTATAAATCAAAAATTAAGAAAATGCCCTGTAGTCTTGCCTACAGTCTGATCTTATGGAGGAATTTTCTTAAGCGAGGCTCCTTCCTCTCAGATGGCCCAGCTGATGTCAAGTTGACACAAACCTAGCCAGCACAGGTAGAGAGGTAGATGGATAGAGGGATGATGGGTGGATGCATGGATATATGGATTCATGAGTAGATAGATGGGTAGGTGAATGGATGGGAGGATGGGTGGGTTGGCAAATAGATGAATGAGTGAATGGGTGAGTGAAGTGGGTAGAAGGGAGGGTGGGTGCGTGAATAGTAGATGTTTGGATGGGTGGATCAGTGGGTAGGTGGATTGGTGGGTAGGTGGAAAGATGGGTGAGTGGATGAATGGATGGATGGTGATGGATAGGTGGGCGGATGAATTGATGTGTGCATGGGTGGGTGGAGGAATGGATCAGCAAATGAATCAATGGGTGGGTAGGTAAATGGGTGGATGGGGTGATTGATGTGTGAGTAGATGGATACATGGATGGATAGATGGGCAGATGGGTGAGTAAGTGGATTGATGGGTTACTGGATGGGTGATGGATGGGTAAATGCACAGGTAGATGGGTCTATTAATGCTTGGAAGATTTATCCCCAGTTGGGATATATTTTTAGAGACATACTGCCCATTATCTGTGTCCTGGTGAATGTTATACCTTCCTGTGCTAATACCTGCTTTATCAAGGGTTTGGACTTGCTTAGACTCCGTGTAATAAGAGTCTACATGGCAGTGTCCTGTTTTTCCACACTTCTGCTTGACATAAGGTCTAGAATAGCAGGCGTGTGTTCACATTCATTGAAAGGAGTAACTGGTGTAGATTCTGCCATTAAGTGAGGGATTCTGCCATGCTCATTTCAGTCCCTGTTACCAATCTCAGAAGGCCCTGGGTTTAATGACCATAGAATCCTTGTGCGAAGGAACGATGCCATAGATGTTTGGTATCCAAAGCATTTGATATGATACATGTTCCAATAAATATCAGCGTATGGCTGATCAAACAAACACAGAGATAAGCCTTCCCGCTGCTGTTCGAGGCTGCAGGCAAAGCCAGAGTGTGTGGAGAGGTGCAGGCATGTGAATCAGTTAGGGCAGGGCAGTAACAGAGTACAGACAATCCCAACTTCCCCTGCCTAGACATGACACAGCTTTGTCTCCTACTCAAACAACATATTCAAAAGGTAGCTCAGCTCTCTGTTGTGGCTCAGACCAACAGAGCAGCCACCAGCTGAAATGCTACATAGGTTCACGGGATAAATGGCACACTGACTTTTCGAGTTTCTACCATGAAGTGACCCATGTTGTTTTTCCTACTTCACTGGCCAAGGTTGTTACCTGGCAACACCCAACTACACAGACCCCCAAGATGAATCCTACTCTGTTGTCAGGAGAACTTAGAATATGGGCACACTCCTAAATGACAGCTACACCATCTTTCGGAAATCTAGATTGCAACCCCAGGGGGAGTTGCTTCTACCCTCTAAATCTTAGTATTCCCAAGAGCCGATGAGGGAGCATAATCTCATCTATTTAGCAGGCTAATGTGATGATTAAATGGAACAATAGATTTAAAATATCTAGCCACTGCTTGCTTCTTTGTAGGACCTTTGTAGATTCATGAATGGATGAATTCTGGGGAGAGGGTAATAAAAATTAACCAGAACCTTGTTTCGGCCTTCCTAGGGTTACCGTACAGTGGGTGAGATGGCAGTCACGTGAAACACAGAGAGGTGATGATTGTGATATGCACATCAAAGGAGAGTTTGGTCCATTGATTGTAAAGATGGTTCCTGGTGTCTGCTCTTTCCTGTCCCTGAGTATTTCATGATGTGCCTCTGCGTTCCTCCCACGCAGAGCTGACAATGTTCCTTCACTTTCTGGATGGAGTATGGCTCATGCTTTGGCTGACAGTGTGCAGAGTCTGAAGTCTTGGCTGCTGCTGGTACTATCATAAGAACGTGAACAGTCACACTTGCCTACTGTGTCATACAGAGCACAGCAGAGCCACACTGACTGACCCACCAAACACCAGTCAATCCCCAGGCAGCCTCTCTGGGTGACTCTAGATACAGAAGCTGGTGCAAATGAACTGAGTCTGGTTCTAACTGGCGGAGCAAATATGATCATACATGGCCTCATGTTACCTTTGGGGATGCATTATGTACTTTTGCTTGATGAAATATCATGGCCAAAGCAACTTATAGAAGAATTTTTTTTGATTACAGATCCAGAAGGATAGGTTCATCATGGGAGAGTATTAGCAGGCATGGTAGCAGTAACAGAAGCTGAGAGATCACACCTTGAACTTCAAGCAGGAAGCAGAGAGAATGAACTCAAAATGGCAAGAGCCTTTTAAATCTGAAGCCCAGCTCCAGTGACATGCCTCTTCCAACAAGGCCACATCTTCTAAGCCTTCCCCAAACAGCACCACCAACTAGAAACCAAGTATTCAAATGCCTGAGACAATGGGGCATCTCTTTCAAACTACCACGGGGTTTGTTTGTTATGTAGCATTATCACAGCATTCTGTGACTGATACAGGAGATGTGTACTCTCAGGACAAGTTAGAAATAGAGAAACTGATGTGGCAGCCAGACAGGTTTCTGAGAAAATGACCCAGTAGAGGAGTGGAGCAGTTCACTGGTTGAAAAGGTGACAGAAGAGGGACAGTGTGTGTACAAGTTAGTGAGCCATAGTGGTAGGAACACAGTCCTTTAGGAACAGCGGGGGTCCAGGCTGCTGGGTGACAGAGGCAGGACTGTAGGGTTTCTTCTTGGTGCTGTAGACAAATCTTCTCAACCCTTGAGAATTCTACATTGCACTTCACACAAGGCATAAAAGTGATGCCATGTTCTGTAACATGTTTGTGTTAGAAGGGCCTCAAGAAACCCTGCTTTTACGGACGTCCCATGGGGAATAAGTGGGTGACCCTGGGAAGAAAAACTGGAAGAGCTGTTGGAGGTTGTCTGGTTCAGTCTGTCCCTTCATGATTGGAAAGAGAGGACTGGAGAGGAGCTGTGGCTGACTGGCCCAGGGGGCTCAAGGAGGGCTGTGTATGTGCAATGCCTCGTGATGCTTTCTTCTGATGCGCTCTCTGGAAGGATCCAGAGAATTCCTGAGGCCTCTTCGACTAGATGAGCAGTTTCAAGGATGTAGCCCCCCCAGTCACAGACAATACTGGCATAGATGGAGGGATGAAGCCATTTAGACACCCAGGTGTGCTGGAGGCTGTGGGAGGAGCTTGGCACTCATCTGTCTCCTTAATTGTCTCAGCAACTCTGTGAAGGGAATGGTTTTTATTTTATTTATTGTATTCATATGATACACAAGGAAATGAATTCAGAGAGACGGGTAGCCTAAGTCAGTGCAAATGACAAGTTCCAAGGCTGCTAATAGCTTCAAAGTTCAAGTTGGTTCCACCCCACCATGGTGCATCTCCAAACCTGATCCTTCTTGTGGAACTGTCTGAGGTTTTGCTGATGGTAAGAGGTCATTATCATTACCGAGCAACTTTCACCTTCTCTTTGTAGGAGCTTGCTATTATGAATAGACTGCCCCCACTTCTTCCCTTCTGAGGCTTCATTTATCACACACACACACACACACACACACACACACACGAGCGCACAGTTGAGACTTGACAGCAACATGATTCCATCTGACTAAGCTGATCTTCTGTTGTTAGGACCTGACTAGCTAAGCTCAGGTCAACTGAGTCCAGCTCAACTCCACCCCAGGTCAGCTCAACATACCTCAGTTCTGCCCAAACTGGCTCAATTCACCACAACTCAGCTATCGTTCCCTCAGTCTGGCTGAGCTCAACAGACACAGAGCCTTTCCAGAGTTACAGAGGCATTTGCTGAGCCCCTAGGGTAGGGTCTCTGTAGTTCGCTTCCTTTAAGAAGTCACAACTAGTTACTAAATTGCACCTTTTGCTGCAAAGTCGGACTTAGATACCAGCAGGTAATACACAATGGCTGTGACCCCCCATCTCCATTGGGGATTTTCAGGTAAAATTCAATTAGTATTAGTAATAGAGGGTTGGGGCAAGAGACCACCCAGGAAGAGGGTGATGCCTTGCAGACTGGAGTAAGTGGGACAATCAGGGTGCGTATATATTGTGGGGCAGAAGGGACCCGGGGTAGAGCTAGAAGACAGAAAGTTTGAGACAGCTAACTTTAAGACAGCTCAGGAGTTTAGATTTTTTTTTCTGGAAGAGCAGGAAGCTGCCAGGAACCTGGTGATTTTATTTTATTCTGGGAAACACCGAGGGTAGGCATGGCAATTCCCATTTTACGGGTGAGGAAACACAGATGGACAGCAACACAGTTAACCCATGTTAGGACAGCTAAGTGAGAACTAGACGATGCCAGAACTTTCTCTGTGTCTCTGTCCTCAGCCATCCATCTGCTCCGGTGTGATTCAGAAGGTCTTCCCACTCCCTGAGCATCCTGAGACAGAGGCTGGAGGGGGTTAGAACAGGGCAAGTGCTTAGAAGAAAAAAGGAGCCTCACAGCTTAAAGAGTGAAAACATGCTAGCTTGCAGGGGTGCCATGCCACACAGAAGGTGCATTTCACTGAACTGGAAACTGAGGGTCCCTTAAAATTCATTCATTCATTCATTCGTTCGTTCGTTCATTTGTTTGTTCGTTCGTTCATTCATTCATTCGTTCATATGTTCATGTGTGTGCATAAGTGTGTGTGTAGGTCAGAAGACCCTCTACCGTATGTGTTCTGAGCTCAGGCCAATGGTGCACAGCATAATTTTTACAGGTCTCTCACTTAGGACCTCAAGGTCCTTATCTTGGGGAACAGAGTTCATAATACTCGTTCCTCTAATGAGAATTAAAATTCAAACAAGAGATAAGTGCTTAAGGGAAATTAGCTGGAAAAGTAAGAAAAGTATGGAGACTCTGGTAACATTCATGGACCCATAACCTGGAATAAGTGACATTTGAACAAAGTGACTTTAGTACTTTACTTTGAAAACAAACTCTTTGATAATTGTATCATTGTGACACTGGACCCCTCTCCGACTTGTTCCTCTCACTTCCTGACTGAAGCTCTGTGCCTGGAATTGTATATGGTCCCTTTGACACTTTTCCTAAGTATGAACAATGTCTATGAACATATTTTAAACTCAAATATAGTTATAATACCTTGATGCATATTATTTAGCAACATAGATATCCTAATGAGCTTACTCCATTTATGTTTATTGTCATTCATAGGATTTAATTTTATTTTTTCTTTTTGAAAATTACATTTAACTTATTTTATTTGTGTGTGTGTGTGGTTTGGGCACTTCCATGCTACGATGTGTCAGTAGACAACTTTAGGGAGTCAGTTCTCCCCTTCCACCTTCTGGCTTGGGTCATCAGTTTTAATAACAAGCTATCTTGTAGTCCCTTTTGTTTTGTTTTTGATATGAAGTCATCATCTGGTAGCTATAGGAGATTGATAATGTGAACCCCTAGATGTCAATATCCAAGGATGTGCATGTTCCTTATACAAATTGACACCATGTTTGGTGGAGATTATTTCTTTTCTCAAATGTCCTTTGCTCATGCTTGTTTAACTCTGTGGATGCAGAGCCTTTGCATATGGAGGTAACCGTATGTGTTTTGTGAAAATGTCTATACTGAATTTTGGTCATTTCTACACCTCATTGCTCGTGTCTTCTCCCTCTCCTGATAGCCCCTTCATCCTGCCAGCAAGTCAAGGCTGCCTGCTGTTTAGAGGACTTAAAAAATTGTTCATTTACTTTCTTAATGCAAGCAATTCTAATTAAACATTGAATTAGGACAAGAAGAAAAAGAGTCCACCCTTCTTTTTATACTTTCATTTGTGTCCTGTTGCAAAGGGTGGCAAACTGTGACCTGGGTGCCAAATCCAGACAGCTGCCTGATCCTGGGAGCCTTGTGTCACAAGAATGGGTCACCGAGTTATTTACACATTCCTCTGGTGACATCCACACCACGGAGGTCACAGCAAGTAGTTTTGAAAGAGACGATGGCTTCCCAAACTGAAAATACCGGCTCTTTGTCTTACATGGACAACATTTGTCAATCTTTATTTATAGGATTGATTTTATATCTGATAACAACTGGTTCGGTGTTAATATAGTCTGTATTTTTAAAAGCAATTGCCCTCAAATTGTTGACTGACTATGAAAACCTAAAGTAATTTCTAGTCCTTTCCTGATCAATTTATCCCAGAATTATTTATTTATAAATTATTCTCTTTAAAGAATATTGTTTAATATCTTAAAATGTACCTCAGCTAACCTTTGCAATGACCATTTTTATTTTTGTATCAATACTTTGTCCATTTTTTATATTCACATTGCATCTTCAGTTTCACCTCTTGTCTGACCCTTTCTTCTTTAAATTAAGTCTCAAATTGATTAATGGAGATCACATGTCTTATAGGCACAGGGTGGGATGATTTGATACACATATGCACTGTTTAACGATCGCTGTTCTCATACAGATTATCATAGCCCTCTCCACACACCACAAACATTAGCTCATCAGAACTTGTTAATAGCATGGCTTAGGGCTTGTACCCTTGACTAGCACCTCCCTGCTGACTTCCAGACCTGTGCCATGGCTCTCTGCTCCACTGATTGTGGCTGTTTCACAGTGAAGTCACATAGATTTGTGATCTCTCTGCCTTGCATCCATCACATTATAAGTGGCAGGATCCCCCCTTTTCATGGCTGAGTATCATTCCTTTGCATGTATTTCACACTTTCTTTGCCTATTCATCTGTCAGCGAGTGCTTGGTTGGTTCTTGATGACTGTGAACAATTCTGTAAGACATGGGGGTGCTTATATCACTTTGAGATATCAGCTTCGTTCTCTTTACATATTTAGCCAGTAGAGGTATTGATGATGTCAGTTCTATTTTAAATCTGTTTTAAGAATCCCCATGTTGTTTTCCATAGTGGCTCTACCCATTTCTGTTTCAACCAAAAGTTCTTTGCTTTCTACATCTTCTCCTATAGTTTTTTTCCAGACTCCATGTTAGCAGTGTTGCTTTTCCTAGGGAGACATCATACACCCCTCCCCACATACACACAGATGCACACACACCTCAGATAGGGAACCAATAAAAGACAAAGGTAATGATTAAACCAAAGTTCAATGCAGTGAACCAGTGAGTTCTCTGCAGTTAGTTACAGGTGTATGAGTGAGGGGCTCCTCAGGTTATCACAGCAGCAGGGGTGACTCAAAGCAGTGGTAACACCAAAAGCTAATGGTTCCAGAGGTCTCAGCTCATGGTAACCATCTCACTTGTTCCTTGGTTGTAGCAAAGAAGACCATTGTGGGAGTATATGACCCCACAACACAGGTGGCTGCCCACCTTATGGTGGCCATGATGCCCGTGCTTATGGGAATCTCTCTTCTTCCCCCTTTATTCTTTCTGCATCCTCTTTATCCTGAATTGTCTCCAGGGCTTTCACAGCTCCACTCTGCCTACCAATTTCATCGCTGATACTACAGGAAAACCTGAACCCAGATATTCCTTGCAAGACTTGTATGCAGCTGGGCTGGTCAAAGAACATCCTCTTATTAGCAGCCCTTACCATTTATGTAGAGTGTGAATCTTGTTGGCTTTATGGACTTCCCGAGGCTTCTGAGTAGTTGATGTTGCAGGTATGTGATGCCCAGCAGCACCAAACACTTCTTTCTGGCATTTCGTACCTTCCTGATATCATGTCTTTATCTAGTAAGAATCCCTGTTGATGCAATAGATTCTTTCTATGTCTGAAAATATGTTTCTTCAAGTTTTCTTTTTTCCCCGGCAACAGTGAGTTGGTGGGACCTTCAGGGAGCCTCCAGAAGACTGTGTCTTTCTCTTAGACTTGAAGCATGTCAGTCAGAGCTTATCATTGCCAGAGCTTCCTGTCTTGTCTCCCTGGTGAATATTAAGCATCTCTCTTCACTGTGAGCATTGGATCATCTCACTATATGTTATTTTGAGTCACTAGAACATTTTGTTTTCAATTTGGAAAAGTTGTCAACTCTTACGTCTCCAAATATCTCTCATTCACTCTTTCTTGTTTTCTCGCTGTCACTCAAAGACCATGAGTCAAATTGGAGGGAATGGCCGAGCGTTGACTGTGTTTGATCTGCAATAATGCCACCTAGCACATTGGGGTGGCTTTTTCATCTCGCAGATCTCAAATCACGTCCTCATTTTTCCTTTGTTTCCAGCAATCCTTGCCACTCTCCATGTCTCTGCCAGTGTTGGATTGCTGTGCTTCAGTGTGTGCCCTTCTGTTCCAATCATCTAGCAAAACCCTCTGCTCTGATTACCATGGTGTCTCTTTCTGGAGTCCCTCTAGCACATTTTAGATGTGCTTTTCTTTGAATCCTCCCTGCCCCCGTACATTTCCTGTCTCTCTTCAAAGATCTGAAGTACGTGAATCCAAAAGTTTCTCTCATATCTCCCTTTAACTTCATTTCCTGTACTTAAGGTGTTTGTATCACATTTTTCTGGGTCATCGGTTTTTGATTTACAAGCTACCTCTGCCTTGGGTTTTTTCCCACTCATGTGGACTGTCATTTTTCACTCTCATTATCTGCCCCAGAGCCTGGCTTTCCTGACTCAGGCAGGTGGCCAGTCTAAGAGGGTTCATATTTTGCCTCTGTTGGGATGCCACATGGTTCTGTTAGATCGACATCAATTTCCTTTCTTTTAATAATCTTTATTATTATTATTATTGTTGTTGTTGATGCTGCTGCTGCTGTTATTGTTGTTGTTTTGTGTGTGTGCCCACGCATGCACATACGATGTGTGCATGTATGGAGTTCAGGGGACAACTTCTAAGAGTAGGAATCTTTCATTCCACCTTCTTGATGCAGAATTTCTTGTTTCTCCAAACTGCCTTACTCAAGGCTGGCTAGCAAGTGAGATTTTGGGTAAATGTCTTGTCTCAATCTCTCATCTCATCATAGGCATCTGGGATTGCAGACATGGACCCTGCATGTGGCTTTATGTGAGTCCTGGGGGTTGAATGCAGATGGTCAGGGTTGTGTGGCAAGTGCTATTTACTGGCTTACCACCACTGTCTGCACCAGACTCATTGTGTTTTTCTTGCAAGTTGGTGAACAGGCCGGTGACTCTGGTTCATTGCTGGAGCTCAGAGGCATGTCCTGGCTTAAGGTAAGCCTGACTCTCATTCCTGTCCTGCTGTCCAGCTTCTAGAATCTACCACAACATTCTGACATTCTGGCAGCTTTTTTTTATTATTTTTATTTTGATTGAGATTCATCTCCATTTTGACTTTGGACGATGTTCTCTTTGTTTTGAGCGCAACTTTAATCTTTAGCGTTGGTTGCTACCTTTCATTTCCTGTTATTGTGATAAAACACCCTGACAAAAGCAACCTAAAGGAGGAAGGGTTTACTCAGCTCACAGTTCCAGGTCATTGTAGAAATTCAAGATGGCGGCAACTTGCAGCAGTGTCGTGCCCACAGTTAAGAGTGAAGAACAATGAATGAATGCATACCCACCTTGATTTCCCCATTCTTATGCAGTCCAGGATCCCCATGCGTAGGGAATGGTGCTGCCCATGTTCAAGGTGCATCTTCCCACATCAATGAACTCAATTAACAGAATCACTCCAAGGAATGGTCACAGTCCAATCAAATCTAGAAAAGACCCTTTTGAGGCTCCAGTCTCAGGAAATTTCATGTTGTGTCATACTGACAAAATAAACTATCACAATAATCATCATCATCAAACTAATCATATTTGTAGATGTTGGGATTCAGGTACAGAAGGTGGCCAGTTTTTTTGGGTCAGATCAGTCACCCCTCATATTGAGCAGACATCTGAGAATCTTAATTATCATTCTGAATAGTGTTATTGGCATGGTGGAAGATACTCAAGTCACAGAAAGAAGACCATGGGTGCATACTTAGACTTTCTCTTTTAACTGAAGGCATGAGCCTTCATTTCTAACAGAGGAATTTTCAAAGTACCTTCAATGTATTGAAATTAGTGGGAGAGCTGCCTACACTCGCGATATCTTCTTTCTCATCCCCAGCACAGACATGTCATATGTCATGTGTCTGTGTCCTCGATGTGACTTCTACATTGCCATAGAGTAAGTCCTTTTCTTCTCCCACTCACTTGGTTCAGCTGACCTATGCTTCCAGGACAGGCACCCCTGACTTCTTCCTGCCTCAGTGACCCTGTTGAAATGTGCCTGTATCCAGCCTTTAAAGACAGGTGTCCTTGGTTCTCTTTATCTGGTTCATTGGTCCACTTCCAAGCCATGTTCCCAAATTAATGTCCCTCTCCCTGACTCTGGTGACACCATATTAAATCATCATTTTTTTTCTCGTCTAGATGAAGAGACAATTCTACCTGGTTTCCTTGTGTTCCTGGAAAGCTTGTTATTATTCTTCCCCCACTGAGAAAGAGGGGGTCAGTACCCAAATCAAAACCTAGAATTAATTCCACAGCTTAGAACCCTTCTGTGGCTTCTGGTTGAAACAGGGCCATTTCTTTCATACTATTCAATCTCAGATCAAACATCACCTTCTCAGGGAAGGATTATCCCTGCTAAATTGGTACAATCCCCACTCTTTCCCTGTGATTATTCTGTTTTGCTTTTCAAGACCCTGTCATCAAATATGACTTGATTCATTTCTTGATCTGCTTGTGGTATGCTTTCCCAGCATAAATGTGACCTCTTCCATGGTAGGGACTGGGTCTCCCTTGCTCACTCTGAATTTCCCAGGGCTGAGTGTAGGAGTAACCACTACTGTGGGTTTTTCTACATTGTTTCTCCAAGGGACAGCCTATGCTTTATGCATTAGTTGCTTTTCTTGTTTCTGTAAGAAAATATCCAACCAAAGCAACTTAAAGGAGGATGATTTATTTTGGCTCCCGGTTGGAAGGCATACAGTCCATCATGGTGGGGACGTCACAGCGGGAGGAGAGTGAGGCTGCTGGTCATGTGGCAACACAGAAAGTGGGGAGATGAATGCTGGTGATCAGCACACTTTCTTCTTTTTATTCAGCCCAGGACCTCAGCCCACACTACAGACTTTTAATGGTGCTGCCCACAGTTAGGGCATATCTCCCCTTCTCGATTTACCAAATCTAATCACTCCTTCACAGGTGTGCCCAGAAGATTGCCAATGTGATTCTTGATTTTGACAAGCTCACAGTCACATAAACCCTCACACTGAATGTGTGTTACTCCTCTCATTTTCAACCACTCCATCAAGGAGAACTCCTTGTGCCCATCGCAGAGACGAGGCATGTGAAATCCCCCAAAGCAAGATTGCCGCAGGACGCTAGGCCAGGGAGAGGCAGAGCAGGGGGAGTTTCTCTCTGTTCCAGTCACTGTCTATGCCTATGCTCATTTTCTCATATCAGGTGACTTTCTGTGCACAGATTTAGAGGCGGGGTGCAGAGGTCAAGGCAGGAACAGTTGTTGAGTCATGATGTCAACGAAACCTTTGCTTCAAGCCAGCGAAAGCCCCCCAGACTCGTGGAGCTGCAGCACCGGATGGCAAGCTTCCTTGCAAATGCCCACACAATGGTTGGCATTACTCAGAGGCATTTTTAAAAATCAACTCTGTTTTGGACTCTTTCGAACCATAAAAAAGCCAGTGTGAAACCACAGAACTTCTATGTTTCTTGTTCTCTTAAAACTAATGAAGAAGAATTAAAAAAAAGTGGAAGGGGAAAGGCTAGATTATTTGAGCCATGTTTTGCAAATGCCAGCTCCTCTTGCTGGCTGCAGCAGCTGGTGCCAAGTGGCAACTTACCACACATTTTCACAGGCCCAGCTATTAACCTTTTGCAAACAGCTGCCTGCAGTAGCATTACTGACGGGGCTCAGAGCCTGGGCAAGACAGATGCCATGATGCCTGCCCAACTCACAGATTTCTGCCCAAATCTGGGGACCCAATCTGTCCTCTGGTTGAGCATGCTCATTTCCCCTTAAAGAATGTTCTCATACTTAGATCCTATTGGAGCTGAAAGCTGGGCCACGAGTCAATAGAGCTGGCCTAATGGGCCCAGAGCTCAGCATCAGGTCAGGGGATTCTCCAGGTCGGTCTGGACTTTGAATCTTGGTTTTGGCCACCAGTTCTTGCTCGGCATGACTTTGGACTAGCCTTATTTTCTCATCTATATAGCAGGGTTTTGAGTCCTACTTTGGGGCATGAGGAGAGAATGTCAGGATGATGGAGTTTGTGGATCCATTAGTTGCTGAAATCCACCTTTGATTTCTGACTCTGGTGGTCTGACTCCAGGAGCAGCCCCACTGAATGATGTAGAAGTTTAGATGAGACACTGAGGATCAAGGTCTTGGCACAGAGCCGGGAGCAAGGTTCTCAATAAATATGCATCATTTTTGTATTGCTCCTAATAACCAATCCCCAGGATAGCTTGCCATCCTAAGCATGTCCTAAATGAGAACCATCAATTTCGTGAATGTGTTCTTAGGCCATCTGGCTAACTTGAAAAGTTTTCTAGTTGGTAATCACAATGAGGTGTGTGTGTGTATGTGTGTGTGTGTGTGTGTATGTGTGTTGCAGTGCTCTAGTGAAACCTAGAGAAGCAGAGAAGGCGGAGAGAATAATCCTTTGTTGTGGGAACAAGTTTCAAAGGCACTGCTCTGGACCAGAGATCTTCAGGCCCCTGTGTTGTGCGTGGAAGAGACGATTGCTTTTCAAGGCTGAAGAGCACTTCAACTCTGTCCAAAAATTCCTTTGGTAAATAATAATAATAGGAAATATCCTTTGGAAATAATAGAGGGGATTTGGCAAATGCCTCTCTCTCGGAGATCTCAAAGCCTTTTGCGTTATTTTAGGGCTTTAGTGCTTTTCTTAAAAGGTGTGGATTTTCTCTCCTGCCTCAGTGGAGGGGCGTTCACAGGAATTATGAGGCTCCAGGTTTAGCACAGATTCTGGAGGGTGACTCTGTTCCACCTACCTACTATGCCAATGAGGGAAACTGAGGCACAAGCGGGAGACACACTGCAGTGGTTGTGATGGATAGGCAGGGCTGTAGGATAGGACCCCTGGGAGCCAGCCCATCCTTCTCCACTGCTGGGAGCCCTGCTGTCTGGAAGCCAGCTGCAGACAGACATGACTGAAGGCCACTCCTGCTCAACCCTGATGGAGCGTTTTCCTGCCTCAGTTTGACGGGGCGGGGGGGGGTGTCAGGTGACCTATGAAAGATACATGTGTGTTGGGGGATCTTTTCCCTGAAGAAGCCAGGGTCAAGGCAGATAGGGAATGTGGGCTCTAGAGCTGGGCTGGGCGCTTATCTGCTGGCTATGAGACCTTAGGCAATGTACCTTAACATGGGATGGGGGTCTTCCTGCCTTACCTTTCAAAGGCAGTAATGACTGGGTGGGGCTTTGTGGTAGAATTAGAAGGCGCAGGCTAGGTCCACCTATCTTCCACACAGACCGATAAAATCTGTCCTTGTCATCTTATCCTTCCACTTGGCTCCATCTTCCAGTCATTTATTCATTCAACAAACATCCGAGCCCCACTGTGTGCTAGGTGCTTGCCCCACACATAGTAGCCAAAACAACATGTGGATCTTGACATCCTAGACCTTCCTAATTAAAAACAGAGTAACGGACCACCACTGCCAGCCACCTCTGGAAAAAAAATGCATCTGTGCTGGTGACAAGGGCCAGGCTGCAGGAACAAACAACCCCGTTTGGTGGCTGACATCCAGCTGAACCACAAGGCTTGGTTTGCTACATGTCTGGTGCTGGGCAGCAGGGTGTCTCTGTGTTACAGGCTCTCAGAAACTCAAGCCGACTCATAGTGGACTCAGTATGGCCATTCATGGTCACTGCAGCCATGGAAAGGGAGTGTGGTGAGCAAGGCCTGGCCCTTAGCGCTTCCTCTACACATAGAGGTATTTTCCACATGTGCTTTTGGACCAAGAAAGTTGTATGTTATGGGGTGATGGTTGATCGCTAAGAAGCTGGGGTTGCCGTTCTATGGTGACAGTAAATGCCTTCTGCGCAATCACGAGGACCTGAGTTCGAGTCACCGCAGGCTTATGCAAGCTGTACTTGGCGGCGTGTTCCTGTAATAGCAGTGCTGAGGGAGGGGATGTGGAGACAGGTGGATTCCCTGAGGTTGACTGGCCTGTTCCTCCAGCCAAATTCATGAGCACCAGGCTCCGTAAGAGAGACAAATACCTGGCCTCAAAAAATAAGGTGAAGGACAGTGGACAGACAGAGGAGCCTCAGTTTCCTCTCTACAAGAATGGGGTGAAGGTCTCCCACTCTGCTCCTCTGGTGGAATACACAAGGCTGTGTGCATCTGAGGCAGTACCTGCCCTGCCTCCCTGTGTGAGAGCAGGGTCCTCATTCGTGCCCATCCAGGGCATGGGCAGAGGTAGGAGCAGCCATAGGGCTTAGCACCAGCTTTGATGTCTGATTTCGAGAGAGAAAGCCTTATAGGAACCTGTGTTCCTTTCTGCTCTGAAATCCTGGCAGGAGTGTTTTCAAGGTTATGGTCATTACAGCAATTATTTTTCTAATTTCTCTTCTGAGTTAAACCCATTTTTGCAAAGCGGAGAAGGAGTGGTGTGAGGGGGCTTTAGCGAGTGGAAGGAAGCCATCATTTTGGCAGGAGAATCGTGACACTTTCAAAATGAGTAATTACGGATGGGGTGGGCTGGGGAGTAACTCGTACGTGAATTCCCTTGCTGTTTCCAGTCAGCCTGGTCGGTTGGTTTGAAAGCTAGCCTTGGCTTTCTCCTTGGCTGTTGGGAATCTTTCTCCCATGGCTGTCAGTCTCCCAAAAGGGGAACTCACGGGGTAGTTTCGATGCATGCACTCAGAGAGCTGTGCCTTGTGCAAATCCAACTCTGGTTCCTGGAGATGTGCCACAGACCTCCTTCAAAGTCTAAATGACAGAAACCCAACCGTTGATGGATTGTCACTTGGAGTGGAGATGAGGGGAGTCATGTCTGCCTTAGGGAACAGGAGGGACGAGGTTTTGAGTATCCCAGCATGCTCTGTGTGGGGGTCAGGTGACTAAGGAATCTAGTCAGGAGTGGTGATCCATGGCCAGCCTTCTATGGACTTGTCCCCTGGGTGAGCGTGTGTGTGTGCGCGCGCGCACTTGTTCATGTGCAAAAGTGATGTAAATGTGTGTATGGCTTGAGGAGGGGCGAGACACAATTACCTCCTTCCCAGGTGCCTCTTCTATGGGGCCTAACTGAGGGGTGGAGGGCCTCCTTTACCTTTTGTGACTGGCTTATCATGTAGCATGATTTTGTGTGATAGCATATACCATAATTACCTTTCTTGGGGTGGCTGAATAGTATTCCATTGTATAATAGGCCACGTTTTGTTTGCCTATTCGTCTACTGGTGAACATTGGGTTTCTTCCAGCTCCAGGCTGTTGAGATTCACACTGGCATGCACATGGATGCACAGACACCTGATGAGGACCGTATTTTCAATCCTTTAGGAGTCGAATTGTTTCATCAGACGGATGTCTTTAAAAAAATAAGGACCCAGTGCCCTTCAGAACATTTTTTTCCAGCTATGAATAAGGACTTACACATCTAGGGACAGAGATAAAGGAAAAAGAAAGGACTCTGTTTTTCAGGCTGGAGTGGCAGTCCTGACAGGAGGAAGGATGTATTTTGACTAGCAAGCCAAGCAAGCACAATCCAGATGCTGGGTAGGAGGCAGAGGGAGGGGCCCAGGGAACAAGGACCTTACACTGCCTGGATTCCAGGCTGGCTAGCATCTCTGGCTGGCTGCTGGCTTGATGATGGCAAATTGTCACTTTGGCGGAATTCAGGAACACCACTTATGTCATTAGGCAGCAATCTATAATTAACTCACTCAAGGCTGGGTGAAGGGCAGGAGTCTTCCAGGGTGAGAAGGGTCCCAACAGCACTTTCCTGGAGGGAACAGGATGAGGGACCTCTCGTCACTCAGCAGCTGACACCTAATTAGTGGCCATTGTATGTGTTCTGTGCCTTTTCCACTGAAGCCTGGGACTGGTGGATGCTGTAACAGAGGTGACCAGTTCAGGCAAGAACAGGAAGGCTGCCCAGAGGTACCCAGGAAGATGGGAATTCCTGGACTACAGGGTTACTTTGATTTTTGGTCACACAGGCATCCACTCTCAGGATGAGGGATTGTCCAGTTTAGCGGGTCCCTAAAGAACCACTTGAGCTCCCAGAGGGGTTAAGTGACTTTGAGAGCAACCTAGGGAGGGACACAGTGTGGAGGCCTCTGACCAAGGCTGTCGGCAGCCTGGCTTCCCAAGCCCTGGGCGGGTTGGCGTCTGACGGTCCCCTCTGGAATGTCTGGGCTGCAGCCGGGGCTTGCTCTAAATGAGAAACAGGCGGGAAGGGCTTAGGGGGCCTGGCAGACTGTGGCCAGCTCCTCGTGCGGTCTGGGCAGGGCCATTTGGCACAGCAGGGCCGGGAGGGCACACTGGCTGTGCAGGCAGCCCTCCTACTAGCATGGGAGGCATGGGTGCCTTGCCAACCTGGTCAGGCCAGTGCCTGTAGAGAGGAGGGTAGTGTGAGCACCGCCCTGGAGGCAGATGAGTTGGCCTATTCCCAGGAATGGAATCACGGATCTTATGCTTGCTTGTGCTGAGAATGGAGACATGCCACCTCTCAGGGTCACATCTCATTGCACTGAGAACATGTCACCAGTCACATGTCCAAACTTTCATCACCTGCAGAGATTTGTGTGTTTGCGTGTGAGCATGTGTGCACATGTGTGCATGTGCCCGTAGAGGTTGTTCTGTGTCTTCTTCAGATTTTTCTACCTTCTTATTTTTGATTTTTTTAGAATCACATTTTATTTGTTTTGCGTATGTGTGTGCACATATGTGGGGGTGGGACACATGCATGTGGAGGTCAGAGGACACCTCGAGGAAGTTGTTTACTCCCTTCCTGGGAACTGATCTTAGTTATTCAGATTTGGCAGAAAGAGCCTCTACTCATTGAGCCATTCATTGTCTTAGGGTTTCTATTGCTGTGAAGAGACATCATGACCATGACAACTCTTCCAAAGGAAAACATTTAATTGGGCTGGCTTGCTTACAGTTCAGAGGTTCACTCCATTATCACATGTGCTGGAGAAGTAGCTGAGTGACCTACATTTTGGCTTGCAGGCAATAGGAAGTGACACTGGATAGTTGTAACATGAGGGCCGGCTTGTTGGGGTTTCTGTCCTG
>LOJH01008097.1:16510-30048 GCA_001685095.1 Ellobius talpinus | reverse complement strand
AAAACTGAAGTATATAATATGCCAAAAATACTATGTCAATTTTCTAATATATCACAGTAATCTTGTAGTATTAATGGGATATCATCACTACAAATATCAACTAAGATAATTAATCCAAATTTCATAGCACTAGATTATACTCACTCTGAGCGGAGCCGGGCTTCCATACCGTCTGGTAGAAAAAGTTTTATTGTGGAAACAATACACCCATGGGTAACTGGTTAAAACAAATAAAATAATTGTTTAAAAATATGAAACTTGGTGGGTCTCATATCTAAACTTGTATTTAATTCTTAAAAATTATAATTTATAGGAAAGTAAATAGATCTAGTGGTTTAATGACAGTATCTACTACCTTAGAAAAACTTCCAATTCCTTAACAGACAATGAAAAGTCACCTGTCCAGTGTGCAGACATAATAACAGTAGAAAGGGATAACAGTTTTGTCCCAGTTTGCTGACATCACAGCTAGTCTACTCCCTTTGAAAAGTAGTCCTTATCCTTAATTATCCTGTCTCCAATCTGTCTCCCAACCACAGCTCATAAAACTTTAATGTCCTTTACATATAGTTTAGAACATGTTAATCACCCCCCACACACATCCTGAGGGTCTCTCTGACTCTTCTAGTGTACTGTTGCTAGGATCCACACAGGAGGCTCTCCAGGACAGCTTTCATATCGTTATTGTTCCTCCACCCCCAATACCTTTGGATAAAACCACAACAATCTCAATGCATAAGATTCTTCTTACTCTTCTTTCTACTGATGGTTTTGAGAGAAAAATCTCCCACATACAACAACTGTACAGATCATTGTCTTTCACTGAAAAAAAAGCTTCCTAATTTAAAGATTGATAGTTTTGATTTCCTTTTCTTAGAATACTGCATCATCGATGGCTCAACAAATTTGTTTATTAAACTGACTCAAAGCTGATGTGGGCAGATAAAACACATTGTATAATGATTTTAATAATAGTGCTTACTGTGGCTGTATACATGTCAAAACTCAGAGTCTTACAAGCAAAATTGGCATATATTTATTTATACTTCAATAAAACTATTTTAACAATAATTATTGCTTTAGGGGTATAATATGTTCAACAATTACAACCATAGTATCAAGATGATAATACAAGATGTCATCTGGAAACGTATATTAAATTTAAGGAATTTAGCACAGGTCAGTATTTGTTTTTATTAACTGATTATATTTTATAAGAGCTAACACAGATAAAGAACTGTCTACTGGATGGTCTTCTCAGTTTTGCCTGGAATAGCCATCATTGCCATTTGGCTTCTTCCTTCCTTTCTAGCCACATCGTCTAAGCTGTTGCCACCAGTCTCTTATACACAGGCAGGTTACATGCAATCTCCAAACATCTTACTGTTTACAAAACATGTGTACTGTTTTACACATCCTATCTGTGATGTCTTTATCTCCTCGGTATTTTTTTCTTAAAGTAAGCAGCATTCCTCATGGCCTCTACACCAGTTCCTGCCTCCAGTTTCCTGCCTTGTGTTCCTGCCCTGATTTCCCTGCATGAAATCATGTTGTCAGCTGGAATAATCCTTTCCTAAGCAATTTGCTTTGGTCATGGTGTTTTATCACAATAGAAGCCCTAAGACAAGCGGTGAGTACTCTTAAAGCACTGAACCATCTCTCCAAGCTCCTGTGCCAGAATTCTCAGCTGGGGAAAGATTTTCATCCAGCTCCACAGTGAGAGGTTCCTTTCCCTCCCACTCTGTCTTAGTTTTCCCTCCAGTCCTGTCTCACTCCCATGCCATACCTCTACCTCCAGACCTTCAAACTTCTGCCCAACCTCTTTCTTCCATTAGAACCGCCCTCCATCCTCAGATCTTTATCCCCAAATCTCTTATCTCATGCCTTATCCTCCAAATTTCTTCTCCCAGAACCACTTCACTTAGTCCTTAGACTACTGCTGCCAACTGTGCCCCTCCCTCAAAACCAAGCCTGTCTTTTGATTCTTACCTCCTTCTTCTTCTGATCCTAACTTCTGATACAAAGGGGTAAAAAAAAAAGCAAATGTTCCCCAGTCTAGCAGTTGGATCCCCAGTGTTTAGAACCTGATCCAGTGATTTGTGATGCCATTACACAATTAGTATCTAATCTTGGCCCCTGGCATTTCATCTCAATTAGTTGGTCTCACTGAAAGCATTTATGACTTCAACTCCTATATCACTAATAAGTTCTCAAAAAAAAAGTGGTGGAAGTGGTAAAAGTAGCACAGTTATTTTAAAAGAGGAAGAGTATTACCAGGGGAAGAGACAAAAGAAGATAATGGGTAAATTTAACCAAAATATTTCATATACATGAATGAAATGTCATAATGAAATAATTATGTCTAATTAAAATATGCTAACAAAAAACTTTTCATAAATTTACAACAAAAAGAAAAATAAGTGGATGAGTTCTAGAGTAAAACTGCAACACCAGAGCCAACAAGTGCTACATCGCATCAGGAATTCCACTCATCAGCTAGATTACAGTTCAGCAAATGGACTGATACATAAATCAGTGAAGTGAACCAAGGGCTAATACTGCCTAGGCAGAGAAGTGCATGTCTGATTAAGTACAACCAACCCTTCTGTGAAAAGACCTCATTCCAACTAGATACACAGGTGTGTAGAAAACTTAGTAATCTTTTGGATTTACAACAGGCAAGTATTTAAAGCAATGTGATAAGCATGTTTTAATATTTGTATTAATCAACTCAGTACAGTAGAATTTCCCCAAATACAGTGCCAAAAAGTGTTAACCAAAAAGGAACTGGAAGCAGGGCATTGTTGGTGCACACCTTTAATCTCAGCACTCAGGAGGCAGAAGCAGACAGATTTCTGTGCTTTCAAGGCCAGCCTGGTCTACAGAGAATGTTTCAGGACAGCCAGGGATACACAGAGACCCTGTCTCTAAAGACCAAAAAGGAAAATGGGGGTCTAATGAGTTTGTGAAACACTGGGTTAAAAGAAGTCTTAAATGTTTTTATGTGTATTAATTCTGAGCTTTCTTTGGGGGTGAGGAGACAAAAAAAGCTAAGAATATTGCTTGGTGGTAGCGCAACTGCCTTGCATATATGTATATATGCAAAGCCCTACATTCAATTCCCAGGGCAGAAATAAAAACTTAATGGGTATTTGTACAGCATGAAGATACATTTTCCAGGCTTATCTGACTGCCAGCCTCACCCCTTTGCCCTCTTTCAAAAACACTTACAGAGAATCTGATATCACGAAGGCAATACATAGGACAATAATGTTCTAAAGAAGTCTATAAATATTTTAAATATATTTTGCTCTCGAAATCACGACAAAAATTATTACTATATTTCAAATTCAAGGACTAAACAGTAAAGCATGTAATTTAGATAGTCTGTCCAGAAAGAAAAGGGAGCATCAGAACACTGCCACATTAAATAGATAGACACAGATATTCTAAACCACATACAAAATTCATCGGTGTTAATATGAAGAACAGATGTGACCAAATAGAAGCAAGAAAGGATGTTTGGAGGAACTATTTACAATGCCTCCTCAGACACAGGCTACTAAAGATTACACCAACGCAAGCTCTGACAGCCACTGGGTTTCCTTCCTCTGTCACTGACACAGGCCAGTTATTTTGGTTTTGAGATCTATTTATTTTGTGGTATGTATTTGGCCTCTTTTTGCCTCTTTACACAAATGCCCCTCAAGAGACCCATGTTCAGGTTGATTGGTTTAAAAGCTTTTGGAGGCCCTGGAAGAGGAAAGAAAAACATTGGGGTATCATATCTGGTTCTACTTCCAATCCTGTGCTAGTCTATACTTAGCAATAACCTGACGGATCTCAAGAAGACTGGCAACAGCAGGAAGGACAACAATAGAATCATTAAAAACACAAGAAACATTTTAAAAACAAGACCTGGTTCAGATATTAATTTTTCTAGACTGAAATGATTTGCATTAACTGATTTTTTTACCGTTTAAGATAATTGTTAAAAATCTTTAACTTTTTTATTTTATAAGGCTTCTAATTCTGAGGCTTTAAGAGTTAGAAAAGCAGAGAAAGATAAGTGAATCAAGAGTGCTTTTGTTCTAAAAATTAAATTAATATTCTATCATTCTGCTTTCTCTTGAGAACTGTAGTTTAATCATCAAAAAGCTTTCAACCTTCTACTAGTTTTTAAAAAGGCTGTATGTTTTAAGTAAGTACATAGGTGCTTATCTGTGTGTGGGAATGTACACATGAGTGCAGGTGCCAAGGAGCCCAGAAGAAGGTATCAGTTATCATGGCGCTGAAATCTCACCTGCAACTGAGTACCTGATGTGGGCATTGGGAACTAAACTCTGGTTTTCTTTAAGAGCAGTACATGCTCTTAACCACTAAACCACCTCTCCAGCCTCTTCAACTACTTTCTTCTTTAACCTTGGGTATAACTGAGGCTTGTGGTGGTTGTGGTTTTTCCCAAGTACTGGAGATTAAATTAGGACCGTATACATACTCAATACCAATAAACCACTCCCCTGCCAACCAAGCTATACTTCTACAGGACAGGAAATATGAGTGCTTGCATTCATTCTCATTATTTACCTATTTTCAGAATGATAAATAGGTTTCTTCTAAGTTCTTAAAAAGTAATAAAAAACAATTTTCCCTTTTAGTTTTAATGCAAGCTCATCAACTTGAACATATTTAACACACTTCAATACAAGGCTGTTATAATTTGATGTTAAAATGCCTGTCTTTCACAGTAAAAACTCACTCATATTATTGCCTAGAAGTTCTTTTAATGGGAGGCCAGCAATAGTAAATAACTTTACTAATATGACAAGAATCTTCCAGGCTCAATGTGTGTATTCACTGACCTGGACTCAGCAACTGCTGCTGTTTCTCCAACAAGTTGTATTTCTACCTAGTTGGAAAAGTCATTTCTCATTTCTCTTAGCATACCATGAGTGGTATTACTACTGGCTTATTCTTTTTGTTGGCTGTGAGATGTGTTGGTTCTCTGGGTATACCTACTTGCTCAATAAATATTCACTGAGAAATTGCTGGCTACAAAGCAGTATTGCTGAGAATAATGGTGAAAACAATGATGATTATGACTAGGTCCTTGCCCTTAAGAAGATCTCAACAGTGAAACAAACAAGAAAGACTCATAGGTGCTGCAACAAATAAAAACCAATATGGAAATTTGTAGTAAGCATGGATAGGGAAGGAGACACACACACACACATATACATGTGTGTGTGTGTGTGTGTGTGTATATATATATATATAAACAAACAAAACAAGATTAGAAAGTGGGAAATAGAAGGAAAGGCCAAAAAAAGTTAGGAATAGAAAAGAAAGCACAAATAAGGAGGATGGCTGGGGACAAGAAGTAAATGCACTCAAGAGGCAGAGGCAGGTAGGTCTCTTAAAAGGTCAAGATCAAGCCTGTTTTACATAGGAAGTTCCAGGCCAGCCAGAGGTACATTAGATCCTTTCTGAAGAAAAGAGGAAGGAGAGAAAGAAGAAGTAAAGAATGGGGACAGGAGAGATGGCTCAACAATCAGAGCACTTGCTGCTCTTCCCAGAACCTGGGCTCTAGTCCCAGCACCCATGTTCATAGGGCAGCTCATAGCCACCTATAACTCCAGTTCTAAGGGTCCTACATCTTCTGGCTTCCACAGGCACCTGCACATAGGCGGTAAACAGACACATATATGTAACTGTTAAAAAGGAGAATGTATAATGCAAGGCCTTCTGAATGCTAGGCCACAGGAAATGTTGTCTGACTAAAGAACTTGTCTCACAGTACAAGTGGCCTCTCCTTTCTAACGGTTTGAAAGTCCTGGGACTTCTTCTCCCGGAGCTACCCAATAGTGCTGTATATCTAAACGCACACTACTGTTTAACACTTAAAAAATCTATACATGTTTCCTAACATACCTGTATCTCAAGGGCCTATGGATTAAATAAACTTTGTGAAAACAATAAATGCCAAAAGAGAAATATTCAAGGAAATCTGCAGAAACCTGATATTGCAGAAATAATGTTGTACTAATAATTATCCTAAATCTTCAGAAATAGATGGGGAAGAGTATAAAGGAATCTAGAAAGGGCTGCAAGCTGCACTCTGTAATCAATCCCTGCAAAACTGCATATATTTCAGCATATTGAAGGCTTTGCTAGGCATAGCTTAACTTAAGCCATTTCCTAGAACTGATAACCACATTCTTTTATCAATTAATGCCTAATAATTCTATTTGAGAACCCTAAATCATTAAGTAGAAATTCCTCGAAGGAAATACAATGTAGTCAAAGTCTCTTCTCTGTGATTTATTTACATGTGGGGCTCCACTCACTTGAGCCTAAGTATGCTGCAGCAGAGAGAGTCACCCAGTGCTGCTGTTCTCATGGTCATCACACCTAGAGTTCTCTCCTAAGGAGCAGTCAACACTTTACATCAAGATTCAATCTTTATTTTACAACTGTAAATGGAAATTCCTACAAGGTTGGCCCTATCCAAATTCAAGTACCAACACAACTTACAGAGAAAAAAAATCTAACAAAAATAGACTGCCATTTTAATGGTAATGCAGATTTATGCAGAGAGCTACACACAAAAATGAGAGTCAGCACACTGCCAAGTGCATGAAAATATCAGAGTCTAATGATTTAAGACATCAGATCAGACCATGCACAGAAAAACAGAAGGAGGAACTTGCCAATCTACTGTCCCACTGTCTGAATTAAACTAATAAAGTACAACTGCCCTCTTTGGGTTTGTACCAGAAGCGGTTTAATTTTATGAGTCAGTCGTTAGAGTTCATAATCAGAGAGTAAATAAATGAACAAGTCAGAACCAAGAAACTTCTGAATTGTAAAATAAATTTATTGTAGAGAGCAATTGACATTATTTAGCTAGAGAGCTTGCCATTTCAGAGATTGTAGCACAAGAAACCTTATATTTGCAATCAGTACTACCGCCTGCCCCCATGGCTTTCCTCTTTCTTGCTGACAGAACTCTGATTCGAAGGAGATAACAATGCATACTCAACTCAAATCATCATTGGTCAATATCAACCACGGCTCTCCTTGCTCTCTTTTTTGTCAGTCATTGGGTTTCTCTGGTAACTGCAGTGTGTGATCTAGTCATGAGGCCAGTGACTCATAAGGAAATCTTAGTTTGGAGCTCATTCTGTAAGATTGACTTTTCCACACGAAAAGGGAGATAAGAGGGCATTTTATCGCCACATTATCTTTTTGCATGGAATACTGGTATGAGGAAAATGATACCTAGGATTTGCAATTATAACCCTCTGACCATGAGGAAGCAAAAGCATTGAGAAAACAATAGGTTAAAAGAGCAGAAAAAAAAGAATAGTAAAGACCTTAAAGTCACAATTATTTATATTTAAATAAAACATTTGACATTCATTACATTATTTTTATAGTTTTTTTAGTTGTGATACAAAATAATGAGTTTAACTATACATCTGTGTATAGGCAGAAGTCAATTGCTGACTCAGATTAAATTTGCCCATTGCCCATCCTATACTCCTCTAATTTTCTTTCTGCTTTTATGACTGAGTTCCATTATATCATTAAGTCAACTAACAAACTGTGTCCAGACTGCTCATTAAGTCTCGTAAATCTTGCTATTGATGATGATAAACATCATCCCCATGTTTTAAATTCATCTTACCTAGGATGTAAAATCACTACAGCCAAGTGCTTCTTGACACAATAGCTCCCGATGTTTTTATAACATAAAGAATATTCACTACTAATTAACATTTTATAATTTATAACTTTAGAAAAGCAAATAGAAGAGGGTAACTTAAAATTTTTACTTCATATATCATACTTAAATAGATTTTACAAGCCTGTAATATTTTATATCACTAATAAAGATTTTAAAACTTATAAAGAGAAATAACAAGAAGAATTGATTCATACTCATACCTTTCCGGGTATTCTCTGTCACATCTACCCCAAACTGGATAATGTCACCAGAAAGAATTTCACATGGTGGACTTTCCTCAGAGCCTCGACTCAATCTCTGGCTATTTATAAAAGTACCATTACTACTCTTAGTGTCTTGAAGATAAAACTAGAAAGAAAAGAAAAAGCAAAGGGTTAGCAGTAATAATTTCAAGCTTACTTTTAAAAAAGTGCTGTCAACTTTGCAAACTACTTCAAGAGGAGTTTCCCATAGCAACTGAAACCACTCATTTCAGTTAATATTCAACACACAAGAAAATAGAAACTTAAAACTGGATAGTTTAAAATTTAACTGGACATATGGTGAAAATACCTTATAAAACAGTTTGTGTTGTGTCCTCAAAGTGTTAAACATAGAGCTAGACGGCAACCCAACAATCCCCAAACTCCTTGGTATTTATCTAAAATAGTAGAAAGCAAAAGTCTTCACAAAATTTGCATATAAACACACACAAAGGCATTGTTCATAATAATCAAAACCAGAAACAACTGAAATGTCTATCAGCTGAGTGAACAAGTGCTGCAATCCACATACGAGGTTAACTGACAATACAAAAGAATAAAGTATTGATACCTATAACATCATATGAGGAGTCTATAGAATATAATGCAAAGTAGAAGACAGTTGGGGATGAGTGTGATAGCACATGCCTACAATCTCAGCAGGCAGGAGGACTGTGAGATCAAGGATGGAAAACCCTGTCTCAAAATAAAAGGAAAAAGACAAATACGGACGGGAGGTGCAGCTCCGGGGCAGAGTGCTTGTCAAGGGGAGGTGCAGCTCCGAGGCAGAGTGCTTGTCAAGCATACGCAAGACCCTGGATTCAATGCCCAGCAGCATGGCAGAGAAGGTGGCAAGGAGAAGCAGCTGCAGTCATCACCACAAGTGCCCAAAGATCATATATTATATCAGTCAATTTATAGGAAATAGATCAACTATGTAAGTACATAAAAAAGTATATCAATGCTTGCAAGGAACTAAGGTGGCAGGTTGACTGAATCATAGTTTCTTTTAAGAGTAATGGGGAAAATATATAATAAAGGTGATGGTTGCACAACACCCTGAATGTACTAAGCAACACACTTTAAAATGTGAATTTTAATTCTGAAATAGTAGTCCATTCCTATAATCCCAGCATTCAGGAGTCTGATTTGATACCAGTCTGAGCCACATAGTAGGCTCAAGGCCAGCCAGAACAATATGAGACCTTAACCCAAGAGTAAAAAGAAAATTCTATGATAATAGGTATCAATATATTCATTTATAAATAAGACATGTGATAAACAAGTTAAATTATCTTTTCAAAGGTTACAGAGGTAACACACAAACAAGTATTCAAATAATATAATCAAAAGAATATTTTCCCATTACTTCACAATGACTTTCTTGTTTTATTATCCTTTATTCATCCCATAAGTACTCTTACAAGATTAATCACATCAAAGGCTAATAATTTGCTAAAAATGTAAAAGTGACATTTCATTTCATTTATTCCCAGGTGACAATTAAAGACTACTATACTACCTACAAATGACTTATTCTATTGATTCAACAACACACCATGACAGAAAAGCAATAGAAGGGGGAAGAGTTTATTTGGCTAACACTTCCACCCTGCTGTCATCACTGAAGGAAGCCAGGACAGGAACTCAAACAGGGCAGGAACCTGGAGGCAGGAACTGATGCAGAGGCCATGGAAGAGTGCTGCTTGTTCAGCCTACTTTCTTACAGAACCCAGGACCACCAGCCCAAAGAGAGCATAATCTACCATAGGCTGGTCTCTCCCACATCAATTGCTAATTAAGAAAATGCCTTACAGCTGGATCTCATGAAGGCATTTCCTCAATTGAGGCTCCTTTGTCTCTGATGACTCTAGTTTGCATGAAGTTGACACACAAAACCAGCCAGTACATAGATCATTCTTAAAATTTTACTTGATATTTTACAAATCCATTCAAAATTTAGATACGTTAACATTTTACGCCAGGAAGACAAGGACAAGTAATGCAGTCAAGAAAGAATATTTATTCACAAAACCCTTTTCAGCATTAGAACTTACTGTATAAAGAAATAAACGGAGGGGGAGGATACTTTTCATATATCCTTAGGAAATGTGGCAATGAATGGATTTTGATTTACCTTTTCAGTATTTATGCCTGGCAAAGTCATAAATAGCTAATACAAAATTTATAGTCACTTTCAAATTTCAAATAGTGACGTGTTAGCCAGTTAAGTCAATGTACAGGATTGCAATTCTATTTTTAAATATTTTAGATTTATTTTATTAAATATGTATAAGTGCTGCTTGCATGTATATATGTGCACTATGTGCAGGCCTGATGCCCAGAGGCCAGAGAGTGTGTCTAATCCTCTGGAACTGGAGATGCCTGTGAGCTACCATGGGGGTGCTAGAAATCATTTCTGGGCCCTTTGCTAAAAGGAATACATGATCTGAACCACTGAACCATTGCTCCAGCCCCAGATTTTTGTTTTTTTGTTGATGTTTTTCAATATGAAAAGTAAAAGAAAAAAATTAAAATTATATAGAACAAGGTTTGGTACTATTTATTAAAACTTTGTTAGAAAGCAAATTAAAATCTATACATATACATGTATACGGCTCCACTTCTCCATCTGTAGAGTCTACACACAATTAAAATAAATTATAAAAATAATAAGCTAATATTAACGTATGTTCTTTTCCTTCTGTCATTACTTACTATATTACTATTCAAAATACACTATGCTATATTTGGTCTGCACTTAGCTGGAACATATTATTTATATTAATTGCTCAATTTCTTTTCTTTTTAATCTAATGGCTTCCAAATACCTTAGAATAAAATATAAAGTCCTTTCTGTTGTAGCCTAGAGTTGATTCTGTATGATCTTGTTTCCTCTATGAACTCAGTTATTCCAGGTCTTTCCTTGACACACTAACAGCTACTCATAGCTCTGAGTCTGTACTTGTCCACAGACTGGATTTAGTTCCTTGAAGATATATCTATCTGCCCTTGGCAGCTGTTATAGTTGGTTTTAACTGTCAACTTGGCAGGATCTGGAATCACCTGGTCAGAGAATCTCAATGTGACATGAGATGGGATCTCTGGGTTATACTGGTATGTGGACATTCCTGTGGGAGGTTGTCTCAATTATGCTCATAATGATACAAAAAGATCCACCGTAATTAGGACCAGGGCTGCAGAACTGAAGAAAGCCAGGTGAGCGCTAGTGTGTGTTGATCTCTTCTGCTGGGGTTCCTGAGGCTTTGACTTCCTCACCATGATGGATTATTGTTCCCTGGGCTGTGAGCTAAAATAAACCTCTTCTCCCTTAAGCTGTTCTTGTCAAGAGTATTTTATCACAGCAACAAAGTGTGTTGGGAGGATAACAAAGGCAGTGAGCTGTCCTCAAAAAACAAACAAACAAAAAAACCAGAACTAAACAATGGTTTTGTACCACCTCTAAAATAATGTTATTATTAGGTCTACACTATACAGAAATCACCATATTTACTCTTAGGTTAGGTTAACTAAAGATGTCAACTTGTTTTCAAGGACGGGAAGAGACTATGCTTAAAGCTCCTGATTGCTTTCACAAAAAGCAGGAACACCAGTTTGTCCTGTAAAACCAGAAATATTCTTCTTTATGTTTTTTTCCACTTTAAAAGTTTGATCATATCTAAAAATTTTAATTAAGACACTGGCGGATTTATGTTTTCCCAGCACCTTAGCAGTTCTACTGCCTGAACTAGTTACTAGGCATTCACCTTGGTGTTAAGCAGGTGTAGAGTCCTAAATTTATTTTAAAAAACAAAACAAAACAAACCTCTGGTTTGAAGACCAAAGTTCAACAATGGTACTTTCATTGTTTTCAGGCTTTAATTCTTCAATTTACTCTTGCTTTCTCAGGAGAGCTTTGAGCTTCCTAAAATCATGAATAGACGGTGGTTCCTAACTGAAAGGCTTTCTGTACCAACAATGACTTTTCCTAATTTCTTGCTGACCAATGCACAGTCACAGCACTGTACAGTTATATTACCTGACTTCACAAAGTTTCTGTGTAGATTGATTCTATAAATGCATACATTGTACATTACTTTCAATGTGAAATATTTAGAATCTGAAAATACTTGCATTCCTACATAATGATACACTGCTTCTTTATAACCTTTCAATGTTAAAAGGCTTTGCAAATATCCAAACACCAAAAAGAGCTGAAGCTTCCAAACGAAATGCAAGCATAGTGTATGTGTGTATCACACACACATATATGTAGTATCAAATATATGACAGACAACCACAAATTCTAAGTCCATAAATAAAAGAGGTTTATTTGTTGATTCCTCTAGACAAGCTCTCCTGTAGCCCAGGCTGGCCTCATTTGCAGATGGTGAGCAGATGGTGAGTGTAAACTTCTCATCTTCCACATGCACCACTCCCAGTGCTTTATTTATGGACCAACAGCAACAGCCTTGGCACCACACAGGGGAGTTTCTAATGACTACACAATGAATTCCGTGTAGGCTGCAGATTTTGCAAAAATACATTTTTAATCTACCTATTAAGGTAGATAAAATGAAGCAGAGTGACCAAGACATAGCCAAAATCCAAAACCCCATGGACAACATTTAGAACCTCAAAACAAAAACAGAGAAAACAGCTTCCTGAGCATATATAGTGTGGCTGACTGGACTTGCGTATCACAGATACTAGGTATTCATTCCGTGAACAGATTGGAGGACAGTGAAAGTTGAAAATGGAAACATTCAGCTTAACCTCAACCCAGTGAGTGACCATATAAACTTGGTTCCAATTGAACTCAGACCAGAGCCTTTCTTAATGTGAAACTAGGCTCTACTACTCAGGCAAACAAGCTCTTCTACAGAAATTCTTGAAAACAACCAGCCAACCAAAGCTACCTTCCAAGACACAGTTCCTCAACGGCAGAAAACTGCTTGAAACGGAACCAAAACTGACAACAGGCCAACAAAAGATTCAGAAAAAAGGTGGAAAAGGAAAAATAAACTCATTTTTATTAAAACATTTTACAAAAACAACAGAAGAGGGTGCTCTGTGAACCTGAAAACAAATGAAGAGACCATAGGAAAATAACTAGACACAAGACAATAATATAAAAAAACTGGGCAGGGGTGGACAAAATCTCTAGAAAAGGTAAAAAATAAATAAATAGGAAAAATTCTACAAGAAACATTTGAGCGATTAAAGCACAATGAACAATGCCTAAAGAGAAATGAAAAACAAAATAGAAGCATTTTTTATAGAATCACAAAGACAGGAACAAAGTGACACCAGCAAAACACTCGAGTGGGCAGCTCCAAGCATCTGCCACACAGAAACAGTAAAAGAGAAAAACCCTACAGAACCAGCTTTGCTAGACTCCAGGAAATATGCAGACTTAGAGCAGTGCATAAACACTACAAATCCAAGTAATGCTAACAGCAAAGTAAGTCAGGCTCGAATACTGCATGTTCTCTCAAATACAGAGTCTAGGTTTTATACTGTGTGTGTGTGTGTGTGTGTGTGTG
>LOJH01008097.1:0-16495 GCA_001685095.1 Ellobius talpinus | reverse complement strand
AGAGAGAGAGAGAAATACGAGGGTGGAAGGACGACTGGGGTGAGAACAAGGTCTGCAGAGAACAGAGGAAGCAATGGAGGAAAAGTCCTGGCCTTTCCCTTCCATGGAGAAGCCAGACTTCACGTGCACTCGAGCATGCATGCTCACACACATATGTCATGACATGTTTAGGACAAGAAAGCAGAAGAGGACTATTTGGGGAGAGGAAAAGAATCAGCAGGAGCAGGGAGATAGGAGGATTAATAGGAGAAAAATACGAGCAAAGAAAATGATATACATGTATGAAAATTTCACCAAAAAGCCAATAATACCATGAACTTACTTAAAAAATATGTATAATTTTAAATGATTTCCTTAAAAAAAGGGAAAGAAAAAGCAACAGACAATTTCAAAATAGTAAGAAATTCTGTGGCATCACTTACCCTTGGCCCACCTACTCTCCGGAACAGTAGAAAACTGGCAATGCCAACACGCGTTCCCAGAATGGGACCTTGGTACCTGGCTCCAGCAGGAGCAGACCAGACTGTAATCACAAATTACTGTGTATTTGAACCTCGATGGAAGTGACGTGAAGGACAGACACAGAGCTCACCCAGACTAGAGTGGCTGGTACTGCTTGAACAGCGCAAAACACCCATCGTAAAGCGGTGCCACCTAAGAAAGTTAGTGACGTTCACCAATGTTACAGATTAATAGAAAAAGCCAACCCTGAAGTCATCTCAATGCAGAGAAGGCATCTGACAGACGTAACAGCTCTCACATAAACACACAGGAAAAGGGAACTAGCAGGCAGTGTCCTGACGTGAAAACACACACCTGACCTTCATGAACAGAAGAGTGACAACTTATCTTCGGGGGAAAACCGCAGACTAAAGCCATTTGTGTGTGCCATGGGGAGAAAGAAAGGCAGTAATAAAATAACCACTAGACCAATGAGGAGGAGAGCGCTGAGAATAACAAAGAGCGGTAGGCAGCTGAGAACAGCCGAGAAGCAGAAGGACTTAGCAAAAAGAAGCAAGGTGTGTGGCTGTGTGAATGGGGGCAGGGAGTGTGGACGCTGCACCCAGAAATAAGCTGGGCAGCCCTGCTGAAGAAAGACTGACAGTCCTAACCTAAAGAACGAGCCCCAATTCCAGGGTCTGGGTCACTGCCTGTGCCCTCAGGGCTGTTTGTCTGTGCTACCTTGCAAGAATCTATTATCTAGGGGGCTGGAGAGATGTCTCAGCAGTTAAGAGCACTGACTGTTCTTCCAGAGGTCCTGAGTTCAATTCCCANGAGTTCTGGTGCCCTCTTCTGGGGTGCAGGTACACATGCAAGCAGAACACTGTAGACATAATAAATAAATAATTAATTTTAAAAAAGGAATCTATTATCTAAAACTGAGCTAGCCTAGATGGCCCTGTCAACAAGGCTGAAGTTAACCTACCACAGCTCCAGGGCAAGACAGTGAGAGGCAGTATAGAGAGTAGCAGGCTGGACCTCAACATAGGAAATGTTCAGGGAACAAAAGGCTCGACTCAGGCAATGACTATACTGTCATGGATGGCTAGGAACTGACCTTAATTCTGCCTATGCCTGGAGCCTGGGGACTACCTATCTGGAACCGCCTATTTGTATTTGCCAAGAGGATCACTGCTATAGAGCACATCTTCTTAAACTGTGTGTTGTGACCCTTGAGGCAACAGTAAAAGGTTCCTGAAAATGAAACAACCAGAAGTTATTTAAAAACAAACACATATGAACCTGGAGTGTGTCTGGCAGCACTTGCTCCCAATACATGACCTCACAGTAGCCCTGGCTCTCCAACATGTTCCTTTGACCTGAGCATGCTACCACTCCATGAAACCCATGGCTTGGATTCAAGACCAGCGTAGGAGCTGCACATACAAAAAGTTCAGCTCTTATAGAAGCACAGTTGTTTAATTACAGAACTGCCGCTGCTTAACACAGAAGCATCAAATTAGTATAACTCTGGGTTATATTCTGTTAGAATGTTTGATTTTAAAAACTAATGTCTGTGTTCTTGATTTCAACTTCATATAAATTTGTTATTCAGGTTTGGGATTAGGACAAAACTTTCAACAATTTTCTTAAATGACCTTAAACATATTTCTGTCATTTTTGTCTATATATTTATACAAGTGGTATTCTCAGTATTAATGATCATAAAATCAAAATACTGATTCATCCTGCAAAACTCTGAAGATGCTCTAAGTCTTATAGTATTCAGACATGGCACATAAATAAGAACATCCATGTTACTAATATGTAATTTTGCTTTCATCCTTAACAAATATGAAAATCGCAAGCATATCACAGATTTATTTTAAATTAATTTTACAATTTATTCCAAGCAAATGTTTAGTTTGCATATTGGTTATAGAGTCTTACATAACCACGGTTACATACAAATTTCTCAAGTGGCAAAGAGTCAGGTATGGAAAGAGTCAAAACATGCCAGATACTGGAAACCTAGCCAACTACCCAGAGCTAGTGAAGTAGATCTTGGAATAAAACCTATAATCGCTACTTGACTAAACCAGCCTAATTACTACCAAAATTCTAAATATTTATCCTTATACACATGATAAATGTAGTTTGCGTTTACCCTCACCAAAGAAATTTCTCTTTGCTACAGATACCATTCCACGAAACCGTAACTGAGCAAGTACAGAGAACAGGAGGTCATGTGGTGCCCAGTCCCAACTGAGGTATCTACAACACAACTCCTGCCCCCAAGGCTCATGGCTTATAGTGGAGGAGGGCGTAAAGGCTGTAAAAGCCAGAGGAACAGGAAGTTGACTGTGAGATTGTGCCTCTTAAAAATGTCAGAGCAGCTATACCCATGAGGCTATTTAACAGACGTTAAAGCACAGATTGACAAGTTTGCCTTAAAGATCTCAGTGATGCTCTTGCTCCCTAGACTTCCAAAGCACTTGGGACACAACCCCTTCTTGAAGCATAAACTACCTTGGTGAGTATAAACTAGGCATCTTGACAAAAAGAGAGACCTCACCAGTCAGCAGACTGTAATGTTAACTGTTACCAGTAGAGGTCACTGGTATACAAGAACTGAAGCTACTATAGCAAAGCTACTATAGCAAAGACCACACTGGCAGACCTGAGATAGAGTCTGAGCAACACATAGAAAGCCAGCAACAGGAAAGAGAGACAGAAGGCCCAGTCTAACCCAGTTGGTGAGTTTCTGGTTCAGTGAAAGACCCTGTTTCAAAAAAACAAAGGTTGAGTGGACTGGCAGGATGACTAGGGGAATAACGGTGGTTGCCACCAATCCTGCAGATCCATTCCCAGGACCACATGGTAGCAGAGAATCAACTTGCACAAGTTGTCCTCTGACCTCCATATGCATCTTGAAAGCTCCTATATGCACATGCACACACACACACAGAGACATACACACACAGAGACATACACACACAGAGACATACACACACACCCCACAAATAAGACTAACAAACCGTTAACCAAACTGATAAAAGAGAAAATACAAACTAACAAAATTAAAGACGAAAAGGAGAAGTTTAAAATAAATACCAATGAAACCTACAAGCTCAAAGCTGAAGAGATGTCTCAATCACTAAGATGCTTGCCATGTAACAACCATGAGGACACGACTTTGGATCTCCAGTACCCACGTAAAAAGTTGGTGTGGCCATGCATGACTACAACCTCACTACTGGAGGACAGAGGACAGAAGGATCACTGGGGTTTGTTGACCACCAGCCTATTAAAAAAAAAAAGTTGAGTTCTATCTTCAATAAGACAACTATTTCAGAGAAATAAGGCAGAAAGTGAGAGAAAACATCAACGTCCTACTCTGGCTTCCAAGTGCAGAGCTGATACAAAAGTGTGAATACACCACCACCCCCAGCAAGCACACACGAATGTGCACTTACAAACAGAAACACACACACAGTTGTAAGCGGGGATTATTCTTTCATTTCCAGGCCTCTCGGACCCAAATAATCACACAGAAACTATATTAATTACAGCACTGTTTGGCCAATGGCTCTGGCATATTTCTAGCTATCTCTTACAACTTAAATTAACCAATATCTATTAATCTGTGTAGCACCACAAGGCTGTGGCTTACCAGCAAGGTTCTGGCATTCTTCTCCTTTGGCAACTACATGGCGTCTCCTTGACTCCGCCTATTCTCTCCCTACATTCAGATTAGTTTTCCCACCTACATATATTCTGCCCTGCCATAGGCCAAAGCAGTTTCTTTATTAACAGATAGTAATAAAACATTCATAGCATATAGAGGGGAATCCCACACCACATAGAAACATATATCAATGGAAAAAAAGCAGGGAAAAGAAAAGTACAAAAGAGAAGGGGGAAAAGGGTGTGAGGGAATAATACAATGAGGGACACAGAGAAGAGAAAAGCAAGATACACACAGACCCGTGATCTTAAAATTGGGGGGACAGAGACAGAATACCTGGGATTTGCTCAACTTCGGTGAAAGACAAATCTCAAAAAATAATGTTGGGCATGGCAGCAAATGCCTTTAATCCCAACACTTAGGTAGAAGGAGGCAGATCTATGAGTTCAAGCCCAGCAGAGTCTACATAGCGCACTCCAGGCCAGCCAAGGCTGTATGGTAAGATCCCGTCCTGATAAATAAGGCAAAGGGGCTGGAGAACCCACATGGTGATTCACAACTACCTGCAGCTCCAGTTCCAGTGACTCTTATGTCCCCTTCTGTCATCCAAGGATACCAGACACATACATACATATATACATGCAGGCAAAACACTCATACACATAAAAATAAATAAGGTGGAGAGTGATTGAGGAAGACACCCAACACCAAACTCTAACAGGCACACATACAAGCTCTTGCCACACACATGTACAGAGATACCACATACATTCAAACAAAAATACAGAGAATCATTACAGAATATAGAAGACATACTGTAAATGATAGAAATTAAGACATGACAAAGTTTCTAGAAATATGGCCTACCAAAAACTTAAATCAAGAGGAAATAAGTAGACTAAATACATCTCTAACAAGTAACAAAATTGAAGAAATAGTCTTTCAACAACAAAAGTATGAGATGGTACAGATTCACTGCTAACCTGATACCTGCTCTTCACCTGTTCTATAAAATAGAAAGAGAAAAAACACTTCAAACTCATTTTATGAAGCTATTATTACCCCATACCAAAACCAGATGAGGACACGGACACACAAACACAAACACACACACACACACCACCACCACCAACAACAACAACAACCTGCAGACCAAACTCCCAGATGAACATAGATATAACAATTCTCAATAAAGAGCCAGCAAAATGGCTTAGCAGGTAAAAGTGCTTTCCAGGGGCTGGAGAGATGGCTCAGCAGTTAAAGAGTACTAGCTACTCTCCCAAAGGACCTGGGTTCAATTCCCAGCATATAACCATCTGTAATTCTAGTTCCAGAAGATTAGAAGCCCTCTTCTAGCTTCCTTGGATATAACACATGTATCTCTTGCACAAACTTACGTTCAGGCAAAATAGCCATACACATAAAAAAATAATACTACTAAAATAATTTTAAAATTTTTGTATTTTTTTTAAAAAAAACTTTTTTCTCATTTAACATACTGATCCCAGTTCCCACTCCCCCCCACTGCTCCCTTCATCTTCTCTCCCACGCCAACTCTATCTACTCCTTGGGTGATATGGGAGGTCCTTCTGTATATGTGTTGCTTTTATTGGTTAATGAATAAAGAAGTTGGTTTGGCCTGTGATAGGGCAGAATAGAGCTAGGTGGAAAAACTAAACTGAATGCTGGGAGAAGCCATGTAGCCGCCAGAGGAGAAAGACACAAGCCACCAGCCAGAAACTTCCTAGTAGGTCACGAGCCTTGTGGTAAAATATAAAATAATAGAAATGGGTTAACTTAAGATATAAAAGCTAGTTAGTAATATGCTTAAGCTATTGGCCAAACAGTATTGCAATTAATATGGTTTCTGGGTGGTTATTTTGGGTCTGAGCAGTCGGGAATGAATAAGCAGCCTCTGTCAACAAATTGGCACCAACATGGTTAACTAAATCCACATAAAAACCTGAGGGCATGAAAAAGAATCCTAGACACACACACACACACACACATACACACACAAGAAAAAAAACAAAAAACAGAGTTTAACGCAGATTCTTGTTCTGTTTGCTGGCGGAATGCAGAGAGACATGGCTCCTTTAAGAGGTTTCCTGACTCAGATGTAGCAGTAAAAACTGCTCAGCTTCCTTAAAAATGGCAGCTTCCTGTTTTGCCAGTACAAACAGCTCTGACTCTTTCAGGAGGTCCAGCTACAGAACATTTAAATGGGGTTTGTGAGCAGAGTGCTACAACTTGCTTAATGGCAACATAGACCTGCTGTGAGCCTAAAAATGGGGCTGTAAGCATGGCTCGCAGAACTGGCGCTAAGCAGACCTTCGCCATATTGGACTGAGTGGAGCCAAAAGGCAAAGCAACCTTAGTCCTAGCCATGCTGCTTAACATTTTAAGAAGCGATCCTGGTCAGAAAAAGATTTAAAACACACAATAAAGACAAATTCAGATGAAAAAGACCTCTTAATGGGTCACAGTGTGTTTTAAAAAATGTACATAGGCTTGGGAGAGAGAAAAAAAGACTATACAGAGTGATGTTGGCTGTCAGTTTGCTGTATGTTGCTTTTAGTATGTTTAGATAATTTATGTTTAGATGTTCCTTGTATCCCTGATCTCTCCAAGACCTTTATCATGAAGGGGTGTTAGATTTTGCTGAATGCTTTTTTCAGCATCTAGTGAGATGATCATATGGGTTTTTTCTTTCAGTTTATTTATATAGTGGATTCCATTGATAATTTTCATATGTTGAACCATCCCCGCATCTCTGCTATAAAGCCAATTTGATAATGGTGGATGAGTTGTTTTTTGTTGTTGTTGTTCTTGGATTTGGTTTGCCAGTATTTTATTGAGTAATTTTACATCACTGTTCATGAAGGAGATTGGTCTCTAATTCTCTTTCTTGGTTAAGTCTTCATGTGGTTTCGGAATCAGGGTAACTGTAGCCTCATAAAAGAGTTTGACAATGTTCCTTCTGTTGCTATTGTTTGGAACAATTTGAGGAATATAGTCATTAGCTCTTCTTTGAAGTTCTGGTAGAATTCTGCACTGAAACCATCAGGTCCTGGGCTTTTCTTGGTTGGGAGGCTTTCGATGACTGCTTCTATTTCCTTACAGGTTATAAATCTATTTAAATTGTTCATCTGGCCTTGATTTAATTTTGGTATATGGTACCTATCTAGAAAACTGTCCACACCTTTCACAACCCTAAAGCCTGAGTTCAATTCCCAGAACCTACAGAAAAGTGGAAAAGAAAGGTATCCACAAAGATGTGCCCTTACCTCAGCACACATATAATGGCAGGCATATACTCATACATATATGTGCACAATAATAATAAATAAAAATTTAAATTCTCAAAAATAGACTTATAAACTAAATTCAAAAACACATTTTAAAGATCATATACCATGACCAAACAGACTTTATTTCTGGGATGACAGGATGGCTCAACACACACAAATCAATATATAATCTAGCTCATGGTCTCCAGAATTGAAAAACAAAAGCTGCATAATCAACTGAATAGATCCTCAAAAGACCTTTGCTGAAGTTCAACATCCCTTTATGGAAAGAGCCCTAAAGAAACTAGAACTACAAGTGCTACATCTCAACATAGTAAACCTACACCTGACAACCCGATAGTTGGCATTATATTAACAGGAGAAAATGAAGAGTACTTCCTTGAAATGAACAATGAGATAGAAGTGTCCACTCTCTCTATACTCTTATTAAAACAATTCTTAAAGTCTTCAACAGAGCTAAGAAAAGAAGGCAAATGAACCCTGTTAGCAGATGACATGGTCTTAGACTTAAAAGTCCCAAGACTTCATCAAAAAACTCTTTGATGTGATAAACACTTTCAGTAAAGTGACATAATACAAATTATCACAAAAACAAGCTGCTTTTCTGTGTACCAGTAACAAGCCTGCTGAGAAAAATCAGAGGGGGGAAATCCACACAACATCTTCCCAGTGAATAGAATACCTAAGAATACACCTAAGCAAGGAAGTCAAAGAACTGCAATGAAAACTGCACAACACTGAAGGGGCTGCAGTGACCGTTCAGTAGTTAAGTATGCAAACTACTCTTGCAGAGGATCCAAGTTAGATCCCCAGAACTCACACAGGGCAGTTCACAACCTCCTGTAATTCCTCTTCTGGTCTCTGAGGACACCACACATGTACACAGACCCACATAAAGACAGACATATGCATGTGCATAATTTTTAAAATAAATCTTTAAAAACACTGAGAAATTGAAGACAACCAAAGATGGAAAGACTTCTCCAAACTCAGATTCACAGAAAAATACTGTGAAAATGGCTGTATTAATGACCATGATCTACAGTCAATGCAAGCCAGACCAAAATTTCAATGGTACTCTAAATAGAATTTGAAAACAAAAAACATCCTGAAACTCACATGTAAGTACAACTGTTCCTGAACAGACAAAATAATCCTATGAAGAAAGTAATGCTGAAGGTATCACAATACTTGACCTCATTTATATAAGAGACACATTAAAAAAAAAGCAAAGAACAGTCAAAAGGACTAATAGAATAAATAGTTGACTCAGAAATGAGGCCATGCATCTAAAGTCACCTAAATTTTAACAAAGCACTTTAAAATAAATGCTTAGGCTAGGTCTTTTAACTTTTTTCCATATAGCCCATTATTAGTTCTTGATGCTACTTGAGCTCTTAGAGTCCTTTTCAGTCCTGGCCTAGCCTGTATCATCAAGTGTTTCCTTATGTCTTCCTCGGACAGCTTAAATATGCAATCAGCTTAAATGCCAACCAAGAAGTAAACAGACGGTTGGAGAGATTGTTCAGCAGTTAAGAGCACTAGCTGTTTACAGAAGACTTGAGTTCTATTCTTAACACCCACACACAACTGCCTGTAACTTCAGCTCTTAAGGATCTAATGCCCTCTTCTGGACTCAGCAGGCACTGTATACACATGGTGCACTTACATACACGCAGGCAAAATGCGTACACTTAAAAAAATTTTTTAAAAGAAATGAATGAACAAAAATATGGCATATATACACAGTCGAGTTATTATTCAACCCCAGAAGGAATAAAACTGACACATGTGGAAAAATGAAGCTGTGGGATCAAAATAGTAAACAAAATAAGCCAGATTGGAAAGACAAACACTGCATTGTTTTCCCCATGTACAGAGCACACACACATTGACTGGATTTAGAAGACACACCTCCAGTTACATCTGTGAAGGTGTTTCTGGGGAGGTTTAAATGAGAGAAGACCCACACTGAAAGTGGGCACATCATCCCACAGGTTAGTGGTGCTGGACTGAAAAAAGAAAAAGAGAAATGAAAACGAGCACCAGGATTCAAATCTCTTTGCTTTCCTGACTGCGTGGCAGTACATGTGGAAAACATCAAAGTAGAAACGGGAGACTATCAGGGGAGGAAGACAACTGGAATCTTGCTTCTTGATTGTCAGCTGGGAGGCATTACCAACTTCCTGGCACACCTGTGAGGAAGTTTTTATATTGTGTTAATTGAGGTGGACAAACTGACCCTCAATGTGGGTACATCGTTCCCTGAGCTGGGTTCTCAGATCAAACAAGAAAGCAAGCTGAGCTCCAACATTCATTTCTCTGCTTGCTGAGTATGGATTCAATGTGAATCAACTGCTTCATGTTCCTGCCATGTCATCTCCTCGGACAAACTATTCTCAATCTGTGAGTACAGACACACCCTTCCTTTTGTCAGGTATGGCATTACAGCAACAAGAAAGGTTTCATACCTCAAGTTAAGAGGTAGAGTGAAACAGGAGGACAAAATACAACATGCTTTTCTCTTATGTGTTTATATGTATCTCATGCACGAATGAAAGCAGAGGGAGGCTACTTGCAGAAAAGTGGGTGGGGCAAATATGTGCAAAGTAAATGCTATATATGTACAAAGTGTCATATTAAGTTTTTAAAGAATAGCAGCTTCCTCCCCTTAGATAAGGAACAATAAGGACAGAGTTTTACCATTATTTTACTACTCAACATTATACTAGAAGTTGTAGCTATTAACAAAAAAGACAAGAAAACTGAAAAGGGAAAGGTAAATATGTCCATTCACAGGCTAGACAACCCCACAGAACACACCAAACGCCATTCAGGTTAACAAATTCAACTAAACTGCATCTTACATAGCTGACACAGAAAAAGCTGTCATTTCTAAATTACAGTCCTTTAGTTTGAAGCTGGGACCCAGGCCTTTACACACTCTAGGCAAAATGTTTTACCATTCAGCTACACCCGTAGCCCAGCAGCTATGTTTCTATATGCCAGTAATGGGTACCCCAAAATGGAAATTAAGAAAGCATTTCCATTTAAAAGAATCTAAAAGAAAAAAAAAGCTATGAATAAATTTAGCAAGGAGGTAAAAGACTTGTATATTAAGGGCTATGCAATATCATTAAAAGGAGGTAAAAGACTTGTATATTAAGGGCTATGCAATATCATTAAAAGGAGTTAAAAGACTTGTATATTAAGGGCTATGAAATATCATTAAAAGGAGGTAAAAGACATATATTAAGGGCTATGCAATATCATTAAAAGGAGGTAAAAGACTTGTATATTAAGGGCTATGAAATATCATTAAAAGGAGGTAAAAGACATATATTAAGGGCTATGCAATATCATTAAAAGGAGGTAAAAGACTTGTATATTAAGGGCTATGCAATATCATTAAAAGGAGTTAAAAGACTTGTATATTAAGGGCTATGAAATATCATTAAAAGGAGGTAAAAGACTTGTATATTAAGGCTATGCAAAATCATTAAAAGGAGCAACATTAATAGCTTCCACCTACAGACCCCTGTGATGTGCAGATATTTGACAAATATCCCTTCCAATCCTCATAAGACTACCAAGAAGATATTAACATCTCCATTTTATAGATAAAAAACTGAGACTCAGGCACATTAAACAGATAGTAACAGTCTCACAGCGATTGCTGACTTGACACTATGATTCCAAAACAAAAAAATTCCAAACCCCAATGTCTGCCCACCTTCCTCTTAAGTTAAGCACTCTCTGATATTTAATTCAAAGCTCTCATAAAAATCTCACAAAATTATAAAATTTTCATGAAGCAAGGAGAATAGCTTGAACTATTCACCAAATCATTTTAATTTACAATACTTACTAGGCACCCAACTATAGAGAAAAACCATATACCTAGAAACACTAAAAATAAAGTATGAATCAAATAGCTAAATTCTACAAGATTGATGTGAAGTGCAGAGAGCACACTTATGTGTGAGGGTGGTGCCTAGATTGAGAAGGAGGAGGAGGAGGAACAGGTACGGCAGCACATTTATATATAGTCATGACCCAGCTCTAAAGAATAACAAAAACCAGAGGAATAGGGGCAGAAATCCAAGACATAATGTCAAAGGGGGCCTTGGCACTCAACAAGGATGTTGAAGATTTCTTAATACGGGCACAATAAAAGATCTGATTAAAGTATTGGTTTAGGCCCCTGTATTCGGGAGCAGTTATGGGTTGCCTGTGCCCTGGCCATAGATACTGCAGGGAGGGAATGCTGAAAGCCTTACCCTGTATTTGGAAGGTCCGTTCCTGTCCATGTCAAACCCCGGTGCAGTGGAACACATCTTCCTTCTCACAGCTTCTTGGTCTCCTGACTGCTCACTGAGTGTCCACTGTCAGTGCTGGGCAGTGCCCTCAGGGGCTTATGGAAGGGGAAGTAGAAGCAGGGCTCTGCCTTGAGGGTTTACTCTGGCCTAGTTTTGCAAGTATCTCATCAGCCCCAATCACATCCTCCTGAGGAACAAACAGCTTTTCCTGTACTCTGTGGCCGCTACAGAAGACAGGCCTCTGGAAGCCTGTGTGCTAGAAGGCTACCTGACCCCTCTCCTTGCCTCCCAGCTGTTTGTGGACACCAGCTGGCCAAGGAGTGGACAGCAAGACCAACACACACAGGGAAACCAGAGACACTGCCCACTCAGAGCATCGGAAAACAGCTTTTACTCAGCTTAGCAATCGGCTGAGGCATGAGAGACTCCAGCATACAGTCTTGACACCAACACCTCAGAGGGCTATATCCTGTTCCTGTGCCCATTTGCTACTGTCTGCAGTGACAGGAGATTTTCTCTGCATTTGTTGCTAACTTTTCTGCTACTTCCCCAACAACCTTACAGATTAAAAAAAAAGATTTAGGAAAGTTACTCTAACATCTCTGAGATACAGCAGTTATAGGATGAACTTCAATCCAAGTCACTAGAAATAGGGAGATCATGACTTGCTCACTTTTGCCACCAATATTTTAGTCCTTTCTTAGAGAGCACACACAAACTTTATATACATTTCTTTTTTAAGGCAAATTGTAATCTTTAAAGAATTCTTGTCAATATGTAAATGGTCAAAGCCTTGAGCAGATAATTTTTTCTTTGAAAAAGTAATAATGATAATAATAATTAATAATCATAGGTGAATAAATAAAAGCAAAATGATACAACCTATGAAAAATGATTTTATTTGAGAAATGACAATTTTATCATGGGAAATAACTATCTGTGCTAAAGAAAATACACTTACAACATCAAGTGCAGAGGCTCCGGTTTTCTACTACCACATGATTCAGGCGTTCAAATAGAGTCCACTCCCAATAGTCTTCCTGACACCCACTTCATCTCAGAATAATAATATTCCCATTCACAATTCACTAATTCTTTTCAAGACTTTGAACTGAAATTAAGTAACAGAAAATATCATCTTCATTTTCTACCTCCACTTATGGCTTAAGCACAGATCCTAGATAATTCCCCTAGGAAAATCTTGAGACCCAAGTTGGAGAAGTTGTGAAATTTTCTTTTAACTAATTTCATTAATTTGTTTGCATTGAGATAAGTCTCACTATGGAACCCTTGGCTAGCCTCAAACTCACAGATATCTGCCTGCTTCTATCTCCTGAGTGCTGGAATAAAATGTATGTAGCACCATGCAAAATTTTCTTTTAAAGTATTGATTTCTGGGCCAGTGAGATGGATCAACAAGTTAAAGCCTCTTACCGTCAAGCCTGACAACCTAAGTTTGATCCCTGGAACATACACAGAAGAAGAAACCCTCCATATGAGCCATGGATGGCACATGAGAACACACACATTAAATAAAAGAATAAATTAGAATAAATACATTTTTAAAGAATTGATTTCTTTCACTTCCATGAAAAGCAATACCATTTACACCCAGAATTCAGCTATTTACAAACTACCCATAGAGAGCAAAGCTGAACAAAAAATCCATTGCCCACCAATGGCTCACCACAGCCATCATATCTGTTTTTTAAGTTTTTTCTACATGCCTGGACAAACTCCTCTATATGCATTTTTTCACTTAATGCACTTATTACATTATTCCAATACTACAGATAAATAATTTAGAATTAAAAGAGATTAAGTAACTTGCTAAAAGTGTTCCCAAACTAGCAGTGGAGAGAAAGGTGCATTATAAACATTTTGTCTTACTGTTTGTTTTTGAAACAAGATCTTACAAGTACAGGCTATGTAGACTTCACCCAGGTTTGAACTTGTCATGTAGGCAAGGATGACCTAAACCTGATTTTCCTGCCTCTAGCTCCCAAGAGATTACAGGTGTGAGCCACTACACTGGGCAGATTTTAAACTGTTTTAACTTCAATATTTTGCTCGATTATCTCAATTTGTCTGGATATTTTATTGCTTCTTCTGTTTCTCTCAAGCCTCTGTAAAATAAGAATGATTTTACTTCCTACATCAGTAAGACAAGACTGACAGTTGGCCAAGGGGCAGATAGTAGTGATGGTGAAAATAAAACAAGCAGACCTTCTGCTGCAAAACCATCTGGAAAGGCAGGGTTGAAAATTTCAAAACTGCATATACTACCTGAAACCAACAAATCGACACACAGGTATAAACTGAGGTTTTCCCAGTTCCCATGTCCACAAGCATATTAAGTATTTGCTCATGCCAGGTCCTATGCTAGCTCCTTTACACACATGCCCTCATCTAAACTCATATGCACCATGATTAAGACAGTAGTCAAACGTATGCCCAACGATTATACAAAAAAGGAAGGACATCAAAGATTCTTCACAACTACTAAAAATCCTTGGAGAGTAGAATCAGTTCTATCTTGAACCCTTAATAAAATGTATACTGAATAAACGCTAAATAAATACTTTCAATATTTAAATGATTCATATAGTAATAAAATACTATATACTTGACCCATTGTTTACCAGTCATTTCCTGGGCATCTCTGGTCATCAATTCAGCTAGCAACCAATTATAGAATTAGTCATATTAACTAATCATATTAATTATATATTATAAAGTTTAATTATATATACTTATATTATTCTATAGTTAATTATATTAATTAATTATGGAATTAACATGTGACTATCGTAAACCACTCACACAACTGAATTTTACTCAGCATTAAAGAAAAATGAAATATGCAGGAAAATGAATGGAATTGGAAAATATTATACTGACTGTGGTAAGCCATACCCAGAGAGACAAACACTGGGTGTTCTCTCTCATATGTGGATCTTGAACTCAAATTTTTAGATAGCTATGTTGAGGTTGTAGTGACGGTCTAAAGAGGCCAGGTATCAAGAAAGGAGACATGGGGCAGGGGGTGTTGAAGGGAGCAGGAAGAGTAAATCATATTTCTACGAAAGCAGAGGAGGGACTGTAGAAAAAAACGGGTTGAAGAGAAATGAGGAAATAAAGAAATAGAAGAAATGTGGAGTTGGAGGAGGGGGGCCAATCAAAACTAAGAATGCATGAAAAAGTCATATAGGAACCTACCATTTTATAGACTTAAAAAAAGGAAAAAAGAAAGTGAACAGAAGTATTTCTCATGGTGGTTAACACTGCTCCCAGAAGCCATAGGTTTTCAAACCAAAATTCCAGTGTCAGCTATGGGATATTCCCCTATGATTGGCCAGGTAGTCCCCTCAGACTCTCAAAACACTATAGGCTCTTATATATTTGCTCTTGGATACCCACCACCATAGTGCTAGAACAATCACACCTAGCTGTAGGCTGTTCCTGTTCCAATACTGAACTGCCTGGCAAGATATGCTACACATGAATGTTCTAAGGGTAACCAACTGCTTTCTGATTGGACTGAAGAAACTCTACAGGAGGGGATACATATAGGCGTGCACCACAGAACTGGTGAAAAGCCTGTGAGAGGTCACATGCTCTACTGGAGAATCTAATACTGGTGTCTTCCCAAAAAAAACATGTGTTAAAACTGCTTTCTAAATATATAAATGTTTATACCCACAGACTCCTGTCACTCTCAGACTGGATTAGAGAAGCCTCTTGCAGCAGTGGGCAATGGTTAAACAGGGGAACACGACAGCTAGTGCTTAGACCCAAATGGGTTTTCTATGTCACCCCATCCATGGCCCAGGGAACATCAAACTTTACCAGGCATCTGGTTCTTACCTCAGGGCCATATATTGGTTCATCGTCCATACGTTCCCCTTAAATAAGACATCTCGATGGTACGGGTCTAATCAGCCCATGCCTAACATAACTGTGGTCTCGGGCAGTTGGTATTTTTTATTTTTCGGTATGGTATCACTCAGGCTCCTCTAGATGGATATAAAGTACCGCCAAGTCCTTTGAGTTTTGTCACCATGCCCACTCCCAGTTTTAAAATTTTAATTATAATTTTTGGCAATATCATACTTATATACAATGAACTTTGAGTATACTCAACCCTTACTACCTTCTCATCCCTTCCCACTACTCCAGACTTTGTTCTTTCTAGTAAGTCTCCCTCTTATATCTGTGCTTTTATCTTCTTCCTCTCTTAGTCTCTATCCTTCCCTCTCTCATTTTCTCCCTTGCTTCCTTTTTTGTTCAGTTCCTCCCAGGTAGTCACAGCCATGTGTGTTCATGATCATAAGGACCACTTTGTATTCAGAAGACAGCACCATACTGCATTCTTCCCCACCCTTCGCTTGAATGAGAAGTCCAGCTAGACTATAAGTTGACCTTCATGCCTTGACGGCTATGCTTCGCTTCCCGTAGTCCTTCCACTCTCTCTTCTTTGATGTTCAAGTATCATTTATCCCCATATAACCGTTACAGCATATTAACCAGTCGGGTACCTATTGATCTTCCTGGAGATGGTTCAGGTCATTAAGATAAGCAGTACTATATACATATCTCTTACTCCCCCCACTAATCATTGAGGACATACTTTTCATGTTTGTTAGACATAACACAACACAAATAAATATTCTTAATCAAACCCATGGTAAACTCAAGGTAACCTTTAAAAACTGAGTATAAGTTACACTTTTTGC